>JAVJIF010009508.1:0-99892 GCA_038442645.1 Agave tequilana | reverse complement strand
CAGTGACTAAAATGAAAAATAGGAATAGCTTTCTATTATTAGTTCCTAATTTAGTGGAGTAGTTAAGATAGGAATAAACCTTCTATTATTAGTTCCTAAATTAGTGGAGCTTGTTGCTCCGGTTGGTTGAGGCCGCTGGCTATATATCATGTAACAGACATTCGTAAAAGCAAGCAAGTTGTGTCCATCTAATCTCTCCTCTTCATTCTCCAAACAAAGCCTGCGACTGAGGGATATAACCTCGCCGGAGAAGACGGATCGCGACTACGAACTGCGTAGTCGAGAGGTCCAGCTGTCCGAGGGTTCAACGCCCTTGACAACCTGGTATCAGATTCCAGGCGTTCTGCGTCGTCTTCCGCGCCACCTCCGCAACCCACCACCGCCTCTGCGTCCTTGGCCCAGCCCACCTCCATCAGCCGCCGCCTCGTTACTTCAACCATGTCGAGCCAACCACTACTGATCTGGCCAAGCTGATCGCGTCCCTGACCTCGACTGTGACGAACCTCCAGACGGCCGTGACCGCGCTACAGAAGGAGACGTCCTCCCCCTTCGTCGAACACCGGCGGGGGCCACGACGGTCGGCACCACAACGATCGGCCTCCGCGGTTCCAGAAGATGGATTTTCCCCCGCTACGACGGCAAGTCCGATCCATTGATCTTCATCAACCGCTGTGAATCGTATTTTCACCAACAGCGGATCATGGAGGAAGAAAAGGTCTGGATGGCCTCCTATAATCTGGAGGACGGGGCGCAGCTGTGTTACATCCAGGTCCAAACGGACGAAGGCACCCCGTCGTGGCGCCGATTCAAAGAGCTGATCAATCTACGCTACGGTCCTCCTCTTCGATCGGCCCCCCTCTTCGAATTAGCAGATTGTCGCCGCACCGGCACAGTCGAGGAGTATCAAGACCGCTTCCAGGCACTTCTTCCTCGTGCTGGGAGCCTCGACGAGGCGCAACGGGTCCAGCTTTTCACTGGCGGGCTCCTTCCCCCGCTCAGCCTCGACGTGCGGGTCCACAATCCGCAGTCCCTAGCGGCGGCCATGAGCCTGGCGCGCCAACTGGAGCTCCGGAAGCAGTACGCGCCGGCGCCCGCCAAGGCTGCGCCCCGTGGCCTTCTGCCGGCCCCCCCGCCGCGCCTCGCCCTCCCTGCGCCCCCAGCCGACAAGGCGGCTACACCAACAGTCACGGTGGACGGGCAGCCGGTGAAGCGCCTGTCGCGCCCGGAGCAGGAGGAGCGCCGCCGGCAGGGCCTGTGCTTCAACTGCAACGAGAAATTTACGCGTGGGCACAACCGCGTCTGCAGGCGGCTTCTACATCGACGGCTTCGAGATCGCCGACGACGCCGCAGCCGCCGACGGGCCGGACACGGAGGCCCCGGTCTTTTCCCTCCACGCGGTCGCTGGGGTGCCCGTCAGCAACACGGTCCAACTCCAGGTGCTCCTGGGCGCTGCTACCTTCGTCGCGCTCGTTGACACGGGGTCGACCCACAGCTTCATCGGAGAGGCGGCCGCACGGCTCACGGGCTTGCACATCGAGCCGCACCCACGGCTCACGGCGACAGTGGCCAACGGCGAACGCGTCCCCTGCCCCGGCGTCCTCCGCCAGGCCCCAGTCATCATCGACGGCATGGAGTTCCGCGTCGATCTCTACGTGATGCCCTTAGCCGGGTACGACGTGGTTCTCGGCACGCACTGGATGGCCACCCTGGGCCCATCGTCTGGGATCTCGCAGCCCGGACCATGGCGTTCCAGCAGGAGGGCCGCGACATTTGCTGGCGCGGCGTGGCACCACCGTCTCCGCCAGGAGTACATGCCGTCGTGTCCACCGACTCCCTCCTCGACGGGCTGCTCGGCTACTTCACCGACGTCTTCGCCGAGCCAACCGGCCTGCCCCCGGCGCGCGCCCGTGACCACCGCATCATCCTCAAGCCCGATGCCCCTCCGGTGGCTGTGCGACCGTACAGGTACCCTGCAGCGCACAAGGACGAACTTGAGCGTCAATGCGCCGCCATGATCGAGCAGGGCATCGTCCGTCGCAGCGACTCCGCGTTCTCCTCCCCGGTCCTCCTCGTCAAGAAGCCGGATGGGTCGTGGCGGTTCTGCGTCGACTACCGCGCGCTGAACGCGCTCACGGTCAAGGACGCGTTCCCGATCCCGGTCGTCGATGAGCTGCTTGATGAACTCCATGGCGCCAGGTTCTTCACCAAGCTCGACTTGCGCTCCGGGTACCATCAGGTGCGCATGAGGAGGGAGGACATCCACAAGACGGTGTTCCGTACCCACGACGGCCTGTACGAGTTCCTGGTTATGCCGTTCGGCCTGTGCAACGCCCCGGCAACTTTCCAGGCGCTAATGAACGGGGTACTCCGCCCCTTCCTTCGTCGCTTTGTGCTCGTTTTCTTTGACGATATATTGATATACAGCAAGTCTTGGGCGGATCATCTTCGTCATCTCCGCGCGTTCCACCCCCAATCGGATGGGCAATCAGAGGCGGCCAACGCGTCATCATCATGTACTTGCGGTGCATCACCGGGGACAGGCCACGCCAATGGCTAAGCTGGCTTCCCTGGGCGGAGTTCCTTTTCAACACCGCCTACCAGACGTCGCTGCGGGACACGCCTTTCCGCGTCGTCTACGGGCGCGATCCGCCGTCCATCCGGTCGTATGAGCCGGGGGAAACGAGGGTGGCTGCGGTCGCCAAGAACATGGAGGAGCGCGAGGAGTTCCTGGCTGACGTCCGCTACCGGCTGGAGCAAGCTCAAGCGACGCAGAAGCTGCATTACGACAAGGTGCACCGCCACGTCGTGTACCAGGTGGGAGACTGGGCGCTCCTTCGCCTTCGACAGCGTGCGGCTGCTTCGCTTCCCCAGACTGTCACTGGCAAGCTCAAGCCGCGTTTCTTTGGGCCGTACCGCGTCACCGAGCTCATCAATGAAGTCGCTGTACGCCTTGCCTTGCCGCCCCGCGCCCACATCCACGACGTGTTTCTCGTGGGGCTGCTCAAGAAGTTCCAGGGGACACCTCCGGCTGATCCACCGCCTCTGCCGCCCTTGCATCATGGCGCGGTTGCTCCTGAGCCCGAATGCGCTGTGCGTTTCCGCTTGGCCCGTGGGGTGCACCAGGTTCTTGTGCAGTGGAAGGGCGAGTCGGCAGCTTCCGCAACCTGGGAGGACGTCGAGCCTTTCCGCGCCAAGTATCCGATTTCCAGCTCGAGGACGAGCTGGTCCTGGACGGGGGGAGAGATGTCATAGTCGGGCGCACGTACTCCAGGCGCCGCCGGGCCCGTGACGTGCGCCGCGACGCGGAACGCGCGGAGCGCGCGAGGGCCACGCACGAGGACGCGCTGGGCGCAATCACCTGCAGTGGCTAAAGATGGAAATAGGAATAGTTTTCTATTATTAGTTCCTAATTTAGTGGAGTAGTTAAGATAGGAATAAACCTTCTATTATTAGTTCCTAAATTAGTGGAGTAGTTAAGATAGGAATAAACCTTGCAGTGACTAAAGATGGAAAATAGGAATAGCTTTCTATTATTAGTTCCTAATTTAGTGGAGTAGTTAAGATAGGAATAAACCTTCTATTATTAGTTCCTAAATTAGTGGAGCTTGTTGCTCCGTTTGGTTGAGGCCGCTGGCTATATATTCATGTAACAGACATTTCGTAAAAGCAAGCAAGTTGTTTCCATCTAATCTCTCCTCTTCATTCTCCAAACAAAGCCTGCGACTGAGGGATATAACCTCGCCAGAGAAGACGGATCGTGACTACGAACTGCGTAGTCGAGGTCCAGCTGTCCGAGGGTTCAACGCCCTTGACAGAATCACACAGTTTGATTAACCAACCTACTCAAAGTTACAAAATATAAAGATAGACGGGTGAGACCAAAGACCACTTGTCACACAGTGGTCAGCTGCAGGATCAAATTGAATCAAAATTATGTGGGACAGACTAGGAAGACAGATCACTGCATTGGAGGCCAACTACTGCATGAAAGTCCAATGCAATCAACTCTCATGCTCTCATCAAAGTGAACAAGGACATATACTTTTGGGTCTAATTAAAATAACCATATGCTGCACATACGTCTGACTCAAGAAAGGTCATTTGTGGCAAATCCATGAGGAAAACATCACTGAAATATAAATAATAGACAATTGACATCCAGCCGTTCAAGTAATAATGAATATGATACTCATTGCTTGCACTTTGTTTCACCATATTTGCAGCTATCCCAACCAAATGCTGCAAAGAATCATTAACCAAGGATATTGTCATAATATGCAGGTAACTATTAAAGCCCCAATGCAGACACATTTGTGAAATCAAATCCATAATAATACATCACTTTGCAAGCAGAAAGGACGGAATAAGTAACAGAACACAACAACAAAAAGGCCTTAGCAAATCAATTAAAAAAAGTGTTCAAATGTTGGTAGCTATTAAACCATATTGAATTGAATTATTAATTAAGGAGACACTTAAAAATGTAGATACCCAGTAAACCCTTCCAGAGATGTATTTTGGAGTCACATCCATAGTTAAACATAACCCTGCAAGCAGAAAGGACTGAGTAAGTAAACTAACCTTCTTACACACACCAAGGGCAGTCATTGCTTGAACCCACACTTAGTACGACAACCATAATAGAAATAAGGAACATGTATGGAAAAGCCAGTGACCAGATTATATTACAGCGTCAACACTTTAAAAGAGTGGGGGGGAAACTAAGGTTTCCAATATCAATTGCAAAGGAAAACATATTGAGCACCCAAAATTGGACTGGACTAGCAAAAAAATGTTGCAGATAGTTTGGGCAAAATACAACAATATTTGTATTTGACTTCCCAACGTAGAATTATACAAAGAATGATGATGTATGGGGAGATTAGTAACAAAAAAAAGTAGCGTATTGTGGTACACAAAAAATATATGTTAGAAATGAACCATATTTAAAATAATTCACCAAGAAAGATTGGTCAGTTCTTTCATCAATAGCTTTCTTGATTTTAAGTTAATCCCCATAGCCAACCCCGTTTTGAGAGGAAAGGGAAAGGCATGCAGATTAGTCCTGCTTTAAACATATTTGTCAAAACTTTGTATGAAATATATAAATCATCAACAAATTATAATAGAAAAAAATAATAGAGTGAATAGTTACAATGAATGTCAGCGCTCATAACAGACTCCTTGCAGAGATAAACTTTGTGAAGTCACAACCATAATTAAACATAGCTCTGCAAAGAACAGAAAAGAAGTAAATTACACCAAGTCATAAGTACTAAGAAAAAACAAACTACAGATATAACCTTCACAAACACACTGACAACAGAAGAAATTTCATAACAACAGAACTTACAAAGTTAGAAGGTCGACAAGAACCTAAATTGGCAAGTGATATGAACTCACTAATACCAACAATGGTCCAGCATGAGTAAATTCCCATGAGGTCGTACAAGGTGTCTTAGTTATGAATCTTAGTAACACAAAGATGAGCCTAACAAGGCCACCCAACCCAACACCCCCCACCAATCCGCGGGGTGGGGGGTGTTGGGGGTTGCGGGTACCCAAATAACATCAATAAAGAAAAAAGAAAGAATAATAATCAACAATGTAAGTACCTTTCTAAACAGAATGACAACACACACACACAAAAAAAAGAAAGAAACAGAATGATAATACAAACAGAGAGACACATTCTAAATAGAATGACAACACATGGACTCTCAGCAGAATGACAATACACGCATATAGACACACATACCAAACAGAATGACGAGACACGCACATCACGCAGACAGAATGACACTACACACAAGAGAGACACACCGCGCATGCGCGCGCGCGCATGCGCGCACACACAGAGTAATTGCATATATAGCCAGATATATCCAAGCAAATCCTGCTTAAAAAATAAGAAGACTCGTTAAGAGTGAATAACTGAGCATGAAAAAAATCATTAACAAATGGGGTATCCTATATACAACAACTATTCACTGCCTATAATTCCAAATTGGAATTAAGTGTTAGAAGCGCAATTTGGTAGATTTCTCTAGATTTGATCCTCCCAAGTATGATTTAGGGGAAACATGACAAAAATTAAAGTATGAAAATGACTAAGAAGTATGTCAGATTGCAACATTATGATTGGTTGGTTAAAAATGACAGAAACCACATTTAACATATTCACAAGAATACTTTCGCTTACAAGCTAGGACGTAATTTGACCAAAATAAAGACTATGAAGCTACAATGAATCAAGCTTTGATGCATCAAGAACTCCATTGAGACAATAACTTTTATAAAATACTCAAAAGCACATATAATAAAAATCACAAATCTGGAGCCATTTGCTGTTTTTAGAGTTTACAAATTAAATATAAACCAAACCAATTGAAGGGAGTGGCAAAAAACAAAAACATTAAAGCCACCGCCTAATAGGGACAAAACTAGAAGCATACTGTTAAGTCCATCAGTATTCAAACAAACAGAAGTAAGGACAGAGATGTAACCATCCAGGATATTACTTGACCGTTCTGTTGCACTCTGTAATAAAATTGGACCAAATTAAATTGGGGAGGAATCACTGCAACTGAAAGATGTCATTTAAAACAAAATCCAAACTTGAAGCAATGTTCACATATCCTAAAAAAAGAATTCTTGTCAACCAAAATAATTTTTCCTACAAAAAATGGTGAAACCCTAAAATTCATCAATGACCCGAATCGAAGCATAGACTAACTAATTACAGCCAGTATTGGGCATATCAATTTCAGAAAACCAAGGATCAAGCACGGGATTTCATCAACACAAGATAACAAACACTGATTTTGAACTTTTTTGAATAGGTCGATTGTAAAAGGCAAAGTGAAATTAACAAAGTCTTCATGATTTGTCCTTGCAAAAAACTAATCACTTTCAACAACACGCTAAAAGTTAAAACCCTAAAACTCTAATTCAACAAATACACAATAACTAAGAGACTGAGAGATCCACGACAACAAACCCTATTCAAGAGAGAGGAGACAGAATCAAACGATAAAATTGGGATCAATTAAACCCTACTAAGTTGCAGGCATCAAATCTTATAGAAGAAATAAGAAAGAAAAGTCTCACCTCTGACTGGATCTGCTGCCGATTCCCTCGTTTCTTCTCTTATCTTCAAGTACAGAATAACTGAGAGATTCACGGGCAGAAACCCAAATTTCAAGGGACAAGGCACAAAGTAAAATAATAAAATTAGAATCAATTAAACCCCAGTTTGCAGCAGGCATTAAATCTCAAAGAAGAAATAAGAAAGAAAACTTCACCTTTGACCGGATCTGCTGCCGATCCCTTCCTCTTTCTTCGCTCCAGTTTACAAGATAATTGAGAGATTCACGGACAGAAACCCTAATTTCAAGCGAGAATGGACAGAATCAAATAATAAAAGTTGGGATCAATTAAACCCTAATTCGCTGCAGGCATTAAATCTTATAGAAGAAATAAGAAAGAAAACCTCACGTTTGATTGAGTCTCCTGCCTATCCCTTCGTCTCTTCTCATCTCTTCGAGTGACGATTTCCATTTCCATTTCGATTTCGATTTCGTTTTCGAGCACAGAGAGGCGGGGAGAGGGGGGCTGTATTTATAGAGGGGTTGCGAGGGGGGTTTGACTCGTTGACTGCGTCAGAGGAACGCTCCGCGTAAAAAAACGCGTATTTACAGTAAACGCGTATTCTTGAATGTATGCGTAAAACTACGACCAGAAGGAAATACACATTTTTTTAACCATAAATCTACGCGCATATTTATGCAAGAAAATCACAATTACTCCATATGTAACCAATAGCCTATAATCTATTTATAATTTACAGTCTCTAAATTTTTTGTAAACAAAGAATGGAGCCCTTATTATAAATTATATAATGGGAAAGGTGGAGAAAACCCCCCAAAGGTGACCATTTTCAGCAATACTACTCCCTAATATACATTTTTTTTGACTTCCCTCCTCCTCGTTAAATCTGTAATTTTTGTTAAAACTAAATTATTCAATCACCAAAATGCTCTTTTTAATCATAAAACCTTCTACTTCCTCCTCAAAAACAATTTCTCTGCCCAAATATAATGGTGATGAGCAGAGAAAGAAGCTTTTAGAGCATTTTTACTTTTATCTTTTCTTATTTCTGGTACAACTCAATTGCAAATGTATCAATTTGAGGATTTGAGGGATTTTATATATTCAATTTATTGGGAACTACTACTTCTTCTTCTTCTTGTTTTTTGGGCAAATAATTTTGTAGTTTTTTCTTGTTATTTTGGATTTCCAATGGCTAAAATATAGAAATCAAAAACATAAAATATTTGTTTCTGTAGAAAGAATTACAAGATGCTCTTTGTTACAACTGCAATCAAAAGAACTATTTTTGTTTTTGTTGTTATAATCGTCTTTGCCTTTCATCGATTTTAGGCTCGGTGGTAAATTGTGCTGCTTTGGGTTATAGCTTTAAGTATTTAATTGATTTTTTTAAAAGTTGTTTCTGGATGCTATGAATTGACAAGACAGGGTTAATTTGGTTACTTTCCTCTACGTTTGCGTTATTAAATCATTGACATGTTTGCATGGTTATGCTTTTTGAAGAGACGTACCTTTAGCGAAACAGAGAAGTGATTGATCTCCAAACCCTCTCCTTCCCTTGCTCCTCAGTCAGCTTGCACTCTCGTCGTTCTCAGCGCTTTAAACTCGGTCTCAACCAAAATCGTCTGAGATCTAATGGTTTTAGCGAGACAACATTGAGGGAGAGATTAGATGAGGTTGGGATTATTTGAAAGAAATAAAATGGAGAGAAAGATAAGTAACTGGGAGTTTTAATTCTATATTTTAAAAAAAATAGTATCTTAAGTGTTTTTAGCGGCTGGGGGATGAGGCATGAGTCACGCATGCAATCAGATCGAATACAGATCAGATGTTGCTTTTATCATATTTGTATCGGCACTCAACTTTTGGATACGGAGACGAATGTTGGCGGATGTGAAAAAATGATATCTGTATACGTCAAAATCGAATATCGGATATGGATCGGGATTGGATATGAGCGGATAAGATGTGGATACTAATCGGATATGCAAAAAACGGATACGGTTACGGATAAACTAAACGTATATACTTATATTATCTCATCTAAAATAATATAAAATGTAATATAAACTATGACATTATAAATTGTACGACTTTCATACTATATTTATGTTTATATATGTTTTAGTAGAACTTCTTGCTCTATTTTTTCTGCTAAAAAAGCTATGATATTATAAATTGAATAAATTGAGAGAGCAAGAGAAAGAAAAACTTAACTCGAACTAAAAAAAAACCATACGCTTATCTCCTTTCCCACTCAGTTTGGGTCAACATATAATTCAACAGCTTGAGTGCATAATCGAATTAAACCGCAAAGATAGATGTTGTAAGACTGGGCCTGCCTCATATCCAGTAAATAAAACAGAATATAGAGTGGATTTGAATATTTAGTATATATCATTATACACTTAAACCATTAGAAATCGAGCTTGATCTCAAACTCACCATAAGCTGTTTTTATTTTATTCTTTTTATTTTCTGAGGGAAGTATTTGTGTCAACATATGATTCAGCACCTTGGGCACATAAAACTAGTCAGATATGAACTACAAAGATAGATGATGAAAGACTGAGCATGCTCTCATATCTAGTAAGTAGAAAGGAATATGGAGTGGATTTGGATGTTGAGTGTATATCAATTTATACACTTAAACCACTAGAAATCGAGCTGGATCTCAAACTAAACCAAAATCTATTTTATTTTATTCTTTTTTTTAGGGAAGCATTTTGTTAATTTATACTGTCCTTTTATCTTTCTTCTTTCATTTTTTTCATTATTAACAAATTAATTAATTATTTAACTTTTTCTAAAACTAAGGCAGACTTAATGTTGGAGGTGCACACTGGATCACCTGTTCAATATAATATTATTATCAATAAACATGGTATTATTAATCATCAATTTTCATTTGTGAGAACTTGTCAGCATGCTTAGGATCAGAAAATTCAAAAGGGACCCAATCCCAACTGAGACCTGCCCCAGCCCCTGCCCCCGCCTCCCCCCGATCCAATTCTCCCCATCACGATTCGAAAATCCACTTGTGCATGCCTTTTTAATTGCCCATGCCTGCTCGCTTTTCTCGTCTCATCCAAAAACCCTAGAACCAAGAAAAAGAAGAAGAATAAAAAAAAGGGAAATAAATGAAGAGGAAGAAGAAGATGGATTGGGTTTCCAATCGCGACCGATCAAGCCAAAAATCTCGAGACAATCGTGGCAATAGAGACCGAGACAACACCATATCTGAAACGATCAAAGATGACCGCCACTATAATTACAACCACAAGCACCGTCATTACCACTGTGCAAAGCAAAATGACGACCGTCACCACCAATCAAGGGGGATTCGGCACAGATCCCAAGAGTGAGCGGTCCCTCCATAGGGTCAGGGATTCGGTTGAACGCTATAGGGTTTAATATACTTGTGAATATCCGAAACTGAATCTGACTTGAAAAACCCCATTTGCATCTATATTTGTATCTGATAACGGGTTATCCGAATACGTCAGATACAAAAATAATTATATCCGAATTCGTATGGCTAGCGGATTCGGAGGACTGATATCCACATCCTATTGCACCGCTGCATGAGACCTTAATTGAGGGTAAAATGTCTTTTGTATACACTATTAACAACCATATGGTAGTTTACTGAAAGTGTCAAAGTTCATGATAGTTTTTTGTATTTTCTAAAGTTCATAGTATATCATCCAAAACAGTTAAAAGTCCATGGTTGTTTTATGAATTTTAACCGATTTGCAGTCGTAAAATAGCTTTTAACGTGGATTGGGCTCAAGTTAAGGCCTAATAGTATTACTATTCTTCATGGGCTAATGATTGTATAGACCATTGAAATTATCTTCATCATTGCAAGTGGGCTAGGCCCATATGTGAAGACCCACCTGTGATACACTTGTACATACGGGGTTAATAATCATTATTGCCTTGAGGGAAAAAAATGTAATCACTAATACTCAAATATTTATACCTCTACTTTGAAATTTAGGACAATCAAGGACGAGAAAAATAGAAGCACACAAGAAGTGATAATTAGATCATCTTTTAGTTCTTAATTAAGAGTTTACTCACATGCTATATTGCAAAACAGTGAGAAACTATAAATATACTTACACAAAAGGTGAAGAAAATTTTGAGTAAAGATAAACTATTTATAAATTCTAACGGGTCTAATTCTTATGTTGGTTCCAATTGTAATGATGATTCAATGGTCGCAATTGCATAATCCATAGTTACATGTATTGTTCAAATTTAGCTCATTAATTAGCAAACCAATTATATCCCAAGTGAACAGTCTTTTATGAGAGTTCTTAAGGTCCTAATCACCTAAACTAGCAGTAAGCAAAGAAATTTTCGAATTAAATTTGCATTGGTGCACTAAAGAGAATATTAGGCAACAAATTGAGTTCATGGGCAGCGAGCTCATTTTCTGCACCCAATGTGGCCTGAAAAAAAGATTTAAAACCTTGTTGGTAGAGTTTTTTTAACTCTATTGGAGTTAATCAGAAAGAACAGTAGTCAATGGTGTCAATTGTGATAGCGTGTCAGAGTTAGATTGCATAATGATAAAGGAAACACAGAGTAGTCGACTTATAGAAAACATAAGTTGACTTATAGAGTTGACTGGTGACTAATAGAGAGTTGAGTATTTACACTAGTCAGCTGATAAGCAATATTAGTCGACTAATGCGGATAACCTGACAATACTGAGTCTGATTCTGATTTCGTTTCTAATCCGATCTCAGAGTTTTTGATTTCCTTCTGTTCGTGAACTCGCTGGCTATATATTTAGGGATGTTGTATTTGTAATCTGAATTGATCCGATTGGAGAGTTCTAAGATTAGTTTGTTTGATGGAATTCTACGGCAAATTGCGTAGTTTCTCTATTTGGATCATTTTTTATCAGTTGGTCTTAGGTCAATTTATAACCTTGCAACTCAGTTGTTTGAATAAGATCTTCTCCCTTATGCTCTAAGGATGTAGGCAAGTTGTCGAACCTCGTTAAATCTTATTTTCTCTCTTTGATTTGTGTTCGTGCCATAATTGTTTGGTGATTGACTCAATATTGGCACTCTTATCTTGGTGTGGCATATTGGATCTCCAGAAGTCGTAACAAGTGTGAGCGTCCTAGGTTTGGCTGGGATTGTGTATCGATCTCAAAAGCATCATGATCTGTTCGGCAGAGATAGCTTGATAGAGCTCGATTTGTTGGGTTTGTGGATGTTTGTCGTCTAAAACTTCTAACTCTTGGAAGCGTAGTCGATGCTTCTCCTCGTCTACCATCCTAATTGTCAAGGCAACTCGCAGGGACGGGATCTGGATCTCCAATGGAAGTACAGTTCACATCTGTAAACCAAGAAAAACAGTGTGGCCTTTGTCGGGGTTCTCGCTGTTGTGTGATAAACCCATAGGCAATTAGCTAAATTATCGTCCCAGTCACATTGACTTTTCGAGACAAACTTTTTGAGAAGCTTTCCAATAGTCTTATTAAAAACTTCTGCAAGGCCATTAGCAGCTGGATAGTATGCCGTTAATGATAGACGTTGGATTTTGAATTTATTACAGAACCTCTGAAATGCTTGGCTGATGAATTGGGGTCCATTATCGTAGACGATTCGTCGGGGTACACCAAAGCGGTAAAGCATGTGATGCTTGATGAACTTGATCACATTTGGTGTCTTTACTTCCTTCAAGGGAACAACTTCCGCCCATTTAGAGAAGTAATATGTTATGGCCAAGATGAAGCAATGTCCTTTGGATGTCAGAGGGCTGATGGGTCCAATAATCCCCACATCTCAAAAGGTCATAAGGCGGTCGTCAGATGAAGATGTCCTGATGCTTGATGGATGAAGTCACCATGGATCTGACAGGCATGGTATCGCTTAGCATAGGCAATGACATCAGGGATCATCTTCGGCCAGTAATAGCCAAGTCTTCTAAGCCGGTCTCTGAGCTTTGGTCCAGGTTGGTGAGCTCTGCACACATCGTCATGAGCTTCATTGAGTGCCTTCTGTACCTCTTTGAGTGAAAGGCATCAGAGTAGGATTCCATCGTACGATCGGTGATACAATGTTCGCATGATCATATTATAATAGAATCAAAGAGCTTTCTTTCTGATAGCAGCTGCCTCCTTGGAGTCATCAGGCAATATACTATACAAGACAAAGTCAATGTCAGGGAATCAGCAATCTCCAGGTTCAAGACTTGTCGAAGTCTCAAGAATCTCTTTAACTTGAAAGTCTCCTCTTGGGGCTATACTGTCTTCAAAGACGAATTTGCAACAGTACAAGTCATGACTATAGACATGTACTCTCTCCGTGGCTCCAGCTGGAAGGGCCAATGAAGCAGCGAGAGATGCCAGTGCATTTGCATGCATATTTTGCTTCAACAGTACATTGTCAATATAGAAGTTTTCAAACTTCTCTGCCATGACAATGGTCGCGTTGTGATAGGGCACCAAGTCTTCATGTCAGACTTTGTACTCTCATGAACCTGGTCGACGATGAGCTTTGAATCACCGTATGCTTTGAGATTTTTGACTCCAATCTCTTCAACAAGTTGCATCCCAATCAAGAGAGCATTGCATTCTGAGACATTGTTGTCTCGGAACACGGCCTAGTTAACGAAAATGCACGAGGGATCACATAGTTATGTGGGGATATAAGTACCACCCCCACACCTGCGATGATATTTCCCTCGGGCCTCGTCCTTGATGCTCCATTTAAGAATAGTTACCACACTTGTTCTTCTGAGGAGGTGTTGATCACGTTAACTTCTGCAATCCCATCTGAAAGATCGTCATAAACTTTTGAAGTTCCTGGAGCTGGATGATGGCCAGGAAATCTATCACAGCTTGACCTTTGATCACCTTTTGTAGCATGAATTGCATCTCGTATAGTAAGAGCAATATGGCCTATTTTGCTAATCTACAGTTCAACGAGATGGTCTTGTCATGAGCAATCACAAGGGATTAACTCTGAAGATGACGTGAATGTGTTGCCCCATAAGATAGAGTCGCATCTTCTGGACAGCAAAGGCTAATGCTAGTATGCCTTCTCGATTGGATTGTAACGGTGCTCCGCCCCAATCATTGTTCTACTTAAATAACAGATTACTTGTTCATGGTTTGATCATTGTCTTGAGCTAGCAAAGCTCCCAAGGAATGATCCATCGCTCGAACGCATAATAGGAAAGGTTTTCCTAATACTGGAGCCACCAGAACGGGCGGGTGTGTGAGTCTGTGAGATACTCCTTTATCTCTTCGAATGATTCTTGGTAAGTATTGTCCCAACCAAATGAGACTCCCTTCTTCATTAACTTGGTGAAGGGTTGGCATCATCCTAGAAGATTCGACATAAATCTCCAGATATATGCCAATCTTCCTTGTAGGCCTCTGAGTTCTTTAAGATTTCTCGGAGGTTGCATCTCTTGGATGGCGCAGACTTTCTCTGGATCAAGGTGAATTTCTTTGGACGTTACAACAAATCAAAAGAATTTGCCACTGGCTACCACCAGGAAAGATTTAGTCAAGTTCATCTTCAATTGGTGAGCCCGCATGATATCGAATACTCTTTCCAGGTCTGCGAGATGATCATCTTTGTCATGACTTTTCACGGTGATATCATCAACATAGCATTCTACGGTCTTGCATCTATGCTCATGGAAGATTGCATTCATGACGCGTTGATATGTCGCACTAGCGTTCTTCAAGCCAAAGGGTATTACTGTGTAACAGTATGCTCCCAAAGGCGTCCTGAAAGATGTGTGCTTTTCATCTTCAGGGTACATATTTATTTGATTATATCTTGATAAGCCATTCATGAAAGACATCCTCTCAAAACCACACGTATTGTCAATGATAACATTTGAAATCGGAGAGGGAATTTGTCTTTAGGACAAACGACATTCAGATCACAGTAGTCGATGTAAATTTGGATCTTTCTATTCTTTTGGGAAACCACCCACTCAAAAATTAGAGTCTATGAGCTTTTTAACCTCTGATTCAATTGTTTCCATGATCTCAGGACAGAACCATTGTTGCTGTTGTTGACTGGTTTGGCGTTCGGGTTAATGTTGAGACGATGCATAGCAATCTGATGATCGAGCCCGAGCATGTCTTTGTAATTCCAAGCAAAGACATCTATATACTCTCGTATGAGCTGTATTAGGTCTTCTTTCTCAGAAGGTGACAAGCTCTTGCTTTTAAAGATGGGCTTGGGGTTAGCCTCATCTCTAAGATTTATCTGAGTCACTTTATTCTCAGTGGGTGGTTCGTGTTGTTCAAAGCATATATCCCAAAGAGTATTTAAGTGTTTAATTCATGGATCAGAGTCCGACTAGATTAATTCTTCAGATTTAAAGGTATCTTCTCCATCATCTTCCAAATGGCTGGTTGATACTACATTCACTGAGAGACTTTTGAAAATATCACCGAGACTGACATCTGAGTCTCACGATGACATTACTGATGAGCTGTCATGATAGACCTCTTTTTCAGATTCAGATCTAATCAGACTAGTGTAGTTACATAACCGAGTACTCTTCGAGTCTTGTGGTAGTAATCAGGGTCTTTGCCTTTTGATACAAATGAACGAAGTAGTGCTCATTTTTCTTTACCGAATTAAGGCCTGATTCCTTGGTAAAATCATACCCATTCTTTCCATCATGTGACGTGACTTTTGTCCATAATGAAAGAATTGTGGAGACTCAGAATTACCCCCTGAGCTTTCACAAGCTACAGGCTTGGTTTCGATCCGCCCGAATAGAATCGGCTTTTGACCATTTCACTTGGCTGGTACTTTAAAGAGAGCATTGTATACGCCTCCAATCTTTTCGTGTAACAGGAGAGATGACTCATTGGTGCGCGTAATGATGTCAAAACATTCAATGCTGACCCAGGATTATGCCTACGTCAGTACTGGTGTCTGATGGTACAGAATCCGAAGAACATACAGAAAGGTAAGCCAAATCTAAATCTTCATTGATAAACCACTCACCTTCAACATTAGTGGTGGTATCGAAGTCGAGCATATCAATGCTCGTTACAAGGAGATTTATTTCCCAGAGACACTCATCTTCTTCTAGCTTCGTATCTGCTTCGTTGCCAGAGTCAAGTTCTTCCGGTGTGGATTCTCATCAGTCTTAAGAGAATCCTGATAAAAAAGGGAATCAGTAAAATAATTCTCAACTCCTTTAAACGGATACCTTTTGTCAATCAATATTCTCACTTTTCCATCTTCACCAACGTATTTTATTACTTGATAGAGAGTGGATGGGAGTGGTGTTGCAGTGAATCCAAGGTCATCCTAGCAGAGATTGTACAAGGCGTCAGCATATAACTTGTCACCTCAGATTTTCAGTCCCCAATTTGACATCTGAATTTGATTTTCCCATCGGGCGTGTACCATTGACGTTGAAGCCATAGATGGTTGTCTGAGTGATGCTTAACCAGTGGGTGGGGATTTCCAAATGGTGCATGACCCTGTGGGGCATGATGCTCAACGCATATCCTGGATCAACCTAAATATGTCTCACTTCAGATAATCCGATATACCCTATGTAATAGGGGTCTATCATGCTTCCTTTTAACTTGCATATCTTCTGGGGTGAAAGTGATGCAGTAAAACTGCTTCGAGGTATGGTGGCAATGGTTGCCGCTTTTCTCTTCACATAAAGCAGGAATGTGGGTCACGAATCTCTGCATCTGCTAATGCTTCTCTTAAAGCATCCCTTGTAGACTTAAAAAGCCTTAAGATCTTGTAGAGAGTGATTCGAGCAGGGATAATTGCTAATTGAGCCAAGACATCAAATTGGAAAGGAGTTGAAGGTCCTACACCATTTTTCTGAAGAGCTTTAACATACCGAAGCTCTTTATGCTTTTTCACGGATGGCTTTGTGGACTGCTCATTTGTCTCCTCAGTTGGCTGTGAGGAGTTTACCATCGGCTCGCCGTACTATTTCAGGTACTGCTTGCCAGACCAAGTCTTTGATGCGGGAGGTGTGCCTGTGTCAGTAGGAAAGGCGAATTCCTCATCCCCTGAACTAGTAAGAGAGGCAACATCTTCCTTGGTTTCTCTCATAGACTACTCACCACATTGTTGGAGGATGCTTTAGCCTTATTTTTGGACTTCCAATTGTGACGGTCGTCCATTGATGGCTTTGAACAATGTCAGGGTGGACCCAAATTGTTTCCTCTTGAGAAGTAGGCACTGGAATGAGGCCTTTCTCCTTCTGATTGTGAGGATCAGTATTGATTACTTTTAGTTTCTCTTTCAGGATGGGAACTACTCTGTTGGCGCTAGTAGGAGGTTCTGTCCAAATCAAATTGGTGATGAGGCTGTCATGTTGGCCGTCACCTTCTTCTGTTCTGGACGAAGCTTAAATACTTCCACTTCGATCAGAATCTGAAGCACATCTTTAAAGATGTAGCAATCTTGGTAGGGTGCCCCAGCATCTTATGACATAAATAGTAGCTAGGATCATCAGTCTTCCCTACCTCTTTAGGATGTCTGACCTTTGGCAATTTGAGTCTGTTGCTCTTTTTGAATAACTTGAACAAAAAGGCCACATGCTCATCCTTAAATACAGTTTATTGGCACGTGCTTAGCTGGGAGCCATTCCTCCTTTGACTAACTGGGTCTTTGATGGTGACTTGACTTCTGTTGCCAGAATATCTCTTCTTTTCGGTTGAGACGACAACTCTGGGGCACGTCACATTGGCTTATCGGGTCTTGGTTTGAAGTCTTTTTCTTTAACCCTGACCCTGGCGACAATCTCTTCCGCCTGTTCTCCTTGTAGCACCAACTGCTTGCAGGTGCGACATTTCACTACTCCTATTTAAATGAGTAGAGAAGTTTGCAGATTATGATGGGCATGTCTCAGCCAGTGTAGACTGGTTCATACCGCTGGGACAATGGAGTGCCATGCTCCAAAATTTCTCGACGAATGTTTTGATGGACTCTGCTTTCTTTTGCTTGGCTGCAAAGAGTGTCGGCACTGTAATTTCTGTATCGTCTTCAAATAAATGAGCCAAAAACAACTTCTCGAGGTTGGCCCATGTCTTAATCGAGCTGACAGTAAGTTTCATGAACCATTCAAAGGCGACCCCTTTAAGAGTGTCAATGAATAAATGAGCCATGATGGCATCGTTTGATACTACATTCCCAGCTTGGGACTTGAAATAGTATATGTGTTGGTTCGACGACCCTTTACCGTCAAAAGTATAAAGGGTCGGTGCCTTGAACTTGGGAGGGTAGGGAGCCGTGTCCCACTCTGCTGGGTAGAGTCGGACTATCCCCACATCTTGGAGACGTCTCGATTTGAGAGGGCTACAAGGCGTTGCTCTAATTTTCTCATCCTCTTGGAATGATTGCTCCCGTTCTCTGAGTTATCCTCTTCTTCAGATGAAGATTTGGGTGGCTTAGAGTTGGAATGCTCTTCATTCTCAGTATTTGCAGAAGATGAGCTCTTCTCTTCCTTCCGTTTGCCTTTAGACTTTTTAGAAGGAGTTTTACCTTTTAGTTTCTTTTTATTCTTAAGCAGTTATGATAGTATCTGCTTAAGGGTGTCGATAGATTCTTGCTGAGTTTGAATCATATCGAATTGTTCTCTTTGGACTCGACCCAGCTCTTCGAATCGTTGGGCCACCTCCTCGGGAGTTTTCTGCCATATAAGTAAAGGCGGTTGTCTCTGAACTGAAATTTGAAGACCGGATTCGATGATGGCGAAGTGCTTATCATTTACTTTAATCCCCCTGGCCAACAAACTATAGTCGACTGGGGCGATTGTTCTCGTGTGGGTCCAAGTGTGTCAGTAGACCCCTTCCGATTTGACAAGAATATCCTTCAAACCTGGAGACCGATCGGTATCCAACTCCTCTAAAACCAACAACCAGTTGCTTCCCTTTGGATTTGCTTGGTGTGGAACTCGGCCCCACCATGTTTGCAGTCACTTCTGGGTACTCGACGTCGAAGAATGATTTCTTCTTTGAGGATCATCGTCTCTTAGATGAGTTTGAAGCCGCTGACAACCGGCTAAAATTTGAAGGTTTATTTATCTAAAAGCCGCAATGGCAATCAGATACTGCTGCGATGAGTTGCTCGCAATGACATCGAGGGGTGATTTGATGGATGCTCCTTTTCCTTGTCAAGTAGTCCCTCAGGTCCATTGAGGGAACATCTGAGGAACTAGCCTCAAACCTCTAGGGTGAGAGCTTCTTGGCTTTATATACCTCGAAGACATGCCATTCTGAACGTGGGTCTTGTGTTTCTTTGTTGAAACGTGGACCTTGCGTTGTGTTGAAACGCGGTCATCACGTTTAGAATTAAAAACGCGGGAGTCATGCTTTGAAGCAAGCAGAATACGGATCTCGCATTTTAAAGTAGAAATGCGAGCTTTTGATATTGGCTAAGTTTGCCTTAGAACGTAAGTCTCGTGTTCAGGACTAGAGACACGAGAGTCACATTCTGAAATTGACAGAACGCGGATCTCGTGTTTTGGGGTAGGCAGGACGCGGGTCTCGCCTTGGATGCGGATCTCGCATTGCTTGAGAGGGACGCGGGTGTGAACTTCACATTTTGAATCTGCAGAACTGATAACTTCTGCAGGATCTTTGATTTGCTGTCAACGTGTGCGACACCTTCGTCGACATTCAGCAGTCCGGTTAAATCACAAGGTTGCTAGGAATCCCTGATAGCCTAGAATTGCAGAGTTTGGAGAAGAGAAGGACGGTGAAATTGATCTTCACCATCACTTTGATCGTAATCTGACACACTGGCCCTACAGGTCTCCTGAGAGACGTCGATGTGGGTTGTATGGCTGCACGAGAGGTTTTCAGAACCTCTTCAGAAGTGGCACCGCTTGCGCTGTGAGTAGTAGTGTGGGCCATTTTAGGAGTAATCTCTGAAGATATTTAATAGCGAAACTCTGAAGAGACTTTGCGGTATTGCCGCATTGCCTTGGGACTAGCGGAGCCTGAGAAAAAGAATTCCTCGAACTTTCCTTGATCGAATTCAACGATAAGAGATTCCACCGTCTTACCAAGAAGCTGGACATTAGCTTGCGCCATGGCATTCTCGTCGGTAGAGAAAGCAGTCCCCAGCGGAGTTGCCATCTTTTGCTTGGTCTAAAAGGTTGGGTCGATGTAAAGTTTCTTTGAGTGGCTGAAAAGTTATAGCAGAATGATTCCGATTACAAAATAGGGAAGAAGATATGATTCTTCCCTTTGTTTAAGGCTAGGTTCTTCGTGTGGCAATAGAGAGTGATTCTTGTTCTCCGTTGACCGGCCGAATGCTAAGCTTCTCTTCAGGACACTCTCAAAAATCAATCAGAAGGGAGCTTTGTTTTAAACACACTAAGTATTTAGAGTCCACTGATTGCTTCTTTTCTCTCTCCACAAAAAAGCAAGAGAAATTAAGAAGCCTTTAACTTAAGGATTCTCAGCTCTCAATACTCCAAAGTCTTCCCTCTTTTTCTCTGGCCCCTTCTTTTAAACCTCCTTAGGCTATTTGTAGAGAGTATAAGGGTATTATTGTCCCCTAAAATTCCTTCATTATGGGGATTAACTCTTAATTACGTGTGGAGCTAATTGACAAAGTAATGGGAATCAGTTATAACAGAACATAGGTCTCGCGCTGGACGTGAACCTCGCATTGCTTGTTGAAGACGCAGACGTCACAGTTAGAACACGGAGTTGATCAGACCGACGTCTGAAGTGTGGCGCAGAGTTGCTCAGACCCGCGTGGGACGCGGATTTGTTCAAAACCCGCTGAGACGCGGATTTACTCAGACCCCGCGTCTGAAGTCTCTATTTTTCCTTTGGATGCGAGGTCCGCATTTTAGTTGAAGGGCGACCTTCGCGTTGAAGTGAGGCTCGCGTCTGATAGCTTGTCCTTAGTAATTTTTAGATAGCCTACAACGAAAGCATAGTGGTGATATACATTCCAATAAAATAGTATAAGTACACTGTTATCACGAAGCGTGATCATATATTACATGAATATTACATCATCAGAAGATACAAATATATGAGTTACAAAAGAGTTATAAGAGTAAATATTATAACAGTGGCTCTCGAGCAGTAAGAAGAATATCGAGAGCCGATCAAGAGAGGCCTAGAAGGAAAAGAGTACAGATGACCTGACACTGACCCGTCACACTTTCTCTTAGCACTCTAATAGGATGGTCTTCAGTTGGGAAGCCCGCTACAGTCTGACCTCCAGGATCTGGATATGCAAATCTAGGGTTGTCAAAAAGCAACTTAACGAGTACGCAAGATGATGCCAAGTGGCGTGCACAGGCAAATATGCATGTATCGATGAATCCAGATCAGATAAGCATATATCAAAAACTATATCGTGAGTACAAGCACACACTGGCAGGCAATAAAGCATCAAGAAAGATAGATGTAGATAAAACTACTTATACAAACTCAGATTGTGGATTCATAAGATTGGTACGTCGAGGGGATAATCTAAACAAGAAAACCCTCATAGATATACCTTAGACCTCATGTCACCATAGGCTGAGTTCATAATAACCCGAGTTGTCTTTATAATAACAGATATAAGAAAGCAGTATGAAACCCAAAAATAAACAAGTCAGGTGACTCAACATGGTAGCACAAATATTATACACAAGTGGCTTGCTGAAAAACTTAATTATACAATAATAATAATCAGTGTCGCCTGTTATTATAATCATTTCCTACTAATGTCCAATACCACTAGTAGTTCATGTCGGGTCTGCATTCCAGTAGAATCCAATCCGAACTCTGATATACGGATACCATTATTCGAATAAGGAAATGATTCAATAACACCCGCTCATGAGATTATTATTGTTTAGTAATTAAGTTATGTTTGGTGTAAGGTAATGTATTGTGTCACAGGTCTCACAAACATAGATCAAGCATATCACCAGTCAGAGTCAGTAATATGTTATTATTTTATTAAGATTCGTCTGACCCGTATGTCTAGGTATGTGTCCCGGCGTTCCTGCACACATATGTAGACTGTCTAAAAATCATTTGAAGATAAGTCATCAGAAAACAAAGTCCAAACTGCAGACGCAAAGCGGCACAGCCACTAGCGCAGCATCAAGACATGAAAGTTGAAACCCGCATCTTAATAACCAAGACGCAGAGCTCAAAAGCCGCGTCTCAGCACCACTATAGTACCAAGACATAAGGGTCAAACCCGCGTCTCAGCCTTACTGCAGTGGCCAAGATGCAGAGCTTGGAACTTGCATCTCTGACATCCTACCCTGACGCAGAGTTCGAAGCTCGTGTCTTACTTGAAGCTTAACGCAGAACTGGGAGTTCACGTTTCTCAAGCATTACTTCAGCGACAAAACGCTAGGCTTAAAGCCCGTGTCTCGGTTATAACTGCCCTTATTACTGGGTCAATTACTGCCCACGTAATGAGGGAGTTAACCCCATTATGGAGTGTTTTTATGGGACACTTTTACCCCTGAAACCTTTATAAATAGCCCGGTTTGCTATGGAAGAGGGGTCGGGAGAAATCTGGTCAGAAAAACTTCGGTTGTAAGCCGTAGAAGGGCCAAGATCTCCAGCTAGAAGAAAAGGAGAGTTCAACTCTTCTAACAACTTGCTGCGTATAAGTTTGTTCTTTCTATGGTCTCTTTGATATTCTTGTTGGACAGAAGCTGTGTTACTTCATCCACCATCCAAAGAGAAGATTCCCAAGAGGTCTTGACGTTCACACCCGGTCAACGGAAAATAAGATTCACTTTCCATCGCCACATCAAGAACCCAACACTAAACAAAGAGGAGATTTGAGCTTAAATATCTTCCCTTTCTTATAACCGAATTATTGATCTGTTGTAATTTTCTTTACAATCAAATAAAAAATTATACGCCCCTTCAATTTCCCACCAAATAAGAGATAGCGACTCCACTGGGGACCACTTTCTCTATCGATGAGCAAGTCATGGCGCAAGGTGACGTCACCTACATGGAAAAATGGTCGAATCACTTATCGTGGAGTTCAACCAGGCAAAGTATGAAGAGTTTCTCTCTTCTGGCTCCAAGAATCCTAGGGCGCGACAGACCGTAAGGTCTCCTCGGGGACCCGCTTACAAGTTCGCTCTGAGATCCCTTTAGATGTGAT
This sequence comes from Agave tequilana, assembly GCA_038442645.1. NCBI lineage: Eukaryota > Viridiplantae > Streptophyta > Magnoliopsida > Asparagales > Asparagaceae > Agave > Agave tequilana. The sequence continues at coordinate 76,640 of JAVJIF010009508.1, read as the reverse complement.
TGACAAGAAGAGTGCCATGGCTAACCACATCACACATAACACCCGCATCAACATCTCCCACGAGACCCGCGAGGTTAGCGTTGCTGATATTCAGCCCGTTCATGCTCGTCCTCTTCCTCAGTTCTAGGTTACTGGGGGTTCCCAACAACCCGTACGGCATAATCTGAATGCTGAATGTCGACAGAGATGACATGTACGTCGACTACAGGTGCAAGAAGCTGGAATAACTATCTGTCCAACTGATACAGAACGCGAGGCTCAAGTCCGCGTCTCTTCTGAGTTGTGTCAAACGCACGAAGTTCGCGTATGGAGACCAAAACGCGAGCCCAACAGGCTTGTGTTTCTGATACTTCACTTTCCAAACGCGATGTTCAGCAGCGCGAGGGCTATGCTTCTTCTCGGAGACACAAGACTTGCGTTTCTACAACCAGATGCGGAATTGAGAAAGCCTGCGTGTCTCAACCGTCGCTAATCAAACACGACAATCAGCAATGTGAGGTTCGCATCTCTGCTCAGCAGAGGCACAAGACCCACGTTTCGAAGACAAAACGCGAGAGCTGCGCCTGTTCTACACAATGTGAGCTCTGCGTTTCTGAACCTTGCGTCTCAGATTCTCGACATAACAGTGGCTCTCAGAAGCTGAAAAGCCCTTGACAACTCGAGGCCAATCTCTTTGATCCCCCTCCGATGGATCTAAGAGATTATTTGACAAAGAAAAAGAGTGCTAATTGGATCACTCCATCTTGTTGCTGTGAGTGGCTCATCACGGCAATGCTCTCTGAATGCCGCTGCAGCTCACATGCAAGCAAACAGTCTGTGTTCAGACGATTGGCCTTGACCTCCCCGATCAGCCAAGAGGTGTCGCTTCTACAGAAGGGAAGCCTTCTCTGACATGGAGTACTCTGAAGTCACTACAAACATGGCAAGTAGAAGTAGGAAAAAATAACCGGCTGTCAGCTCCGACCAGTCTGACGGAACCAGAAGGAGTGTACCGGCATACTCGCACTCGGACTAGTACGGTCGCCCCGATCAACTACAGTGCCGTAGCTCGGGGCATTGAAGTAAGTGAATCACATTCTGCCATTGCAGAATCGCAGGCCTCGAACTATTCCATAGAGAAGGAAGCCTTTGCGTACATGACAAATATTCCCGAGGAGACGGCCAGACGCTTTGAACAATAAGCCCAGGTAAAGAGGGAACAATTCGATATGATTCATGCTCAACAAAATCTATCGATACCCTCAAGCAGATGCTTGCACAATTGCTTGAAGACAAGAGGAAGTCAACCGATAAAGTTTCTTCTAAGAAGTCTAAAGGCAAACGGAAAGAAGGAGAAAGCTCATCTTCCGTACATATCGAGGAGAAGGAGCAATCTAATTCCGAGTCGTCTAAATCCTCATCTAAAAAGAAGGCAACCCGGAGAATGGGGGTATTCATTCTAACAGAATGAGTCATTTGGAGCAGCGTCTGGAAGCTCTTACCAACCGAAAAGGCCTCCAAGAAGTAGGAGTGGTCTGGCCATATCCGGCCGAGTGGGACCTTGTTCCATACTCTCCTAAGTTCAAAGCTCCGAACTTACAGGCCTTCGACGGCAAAGGGTCACCGAGCCAACACATCTACTACTTCAAGTCACAGACAGGAAGTGTAGTAGATAATAATACCATCTTGGCACGTTTGTTTATTGGCACTCTAAAAGGGCTTACCTTTGAATGGTTCATGAAACTCCCAGAAGGCTTCATCAAAAACTGGGGTATTTTGAAAGGCTCTTCCTGACACGCTTCTTTGAAGACGACTCAGAAATTACAATGCCAACTCTCCTGGCAACAAAGCAGCGAAAGGGAGAGTCAGTCAAAACATTTGAAGAGATTTCAGAATATGGCGCTCCGATGTCCTAGCGGAATGACCCAGGCCATCCTGGTAGAAACATGCCGCCACAATCTACAAACTTCACTCCTAACCCAGATAGGGGTTGCTGAAAGCCGCATTTAGAAGCAATTGGTCCAACAAGGTGAACAGGCGAAAGAAAGGATTAGGGCAGAAGAAAACAAGCCCCGACCCGAAAAGTCGACAAGGCGCGCGCCAGAAATATCTTTTTAATCAAAAAGAAAGGATACATTGGCGATAGAGACAAAATCCCCCGTCAAACCTCAGCCGGCTAGGGGAGGTGGTTCTTCAAGTCAGCCACGTGCCAACAAGCAGAATTCCTTCAAAGACGAGCATGTCGATTTGTTGTCAAGTTACTGAACAAGAACAACAAATTGAAACTTCCTGAAGCTAGACGTCCTGAGGAAGTCGGCAAGTCTGACAATCCTAACTATTGCCTGTATCATAGGATGCTAGGGAACCCCACCAAGAGCTATTATGTCTTCAAAGATATTCTTCAAGCTCTGATCGATGCAGAAGTACTAAAGCTCCATCTAGAGTAGAAGAAAGTGATAGCTAATATGACATCATTTCTTCAGTTTGGAAAGCATCCTCCGGCACCATTCAGAGTAGTTCTCATCCCGAGGAGAACTAAGAATGATCAATATGGACCCACATCATCAGTAGAAGAAAGGTCTTTGTACCTATCCCTATACCTCAAGGAGAAATTATATGGGTTCCTCCCGACTTTGTGGATGGCCAACAGTGGACTACTGTTACAAACAGAAAGTCCAAAGGCAAGGCGAAAGCTTCATCCTGCAATATGGTGTGCGTTTCTTCCCAGGAAGCAGAAATCGATATTCCCTCACTAACCGATTCGGAAGAGAAAACAATCGTCCTTGTCGTAGGACTCAATAAACTGCTCGCGACAGAAACTCGTTCATGTCAGTCGTACTTAAAGAAGGACGACGAGATGGTGGCAAGCCCTCCTAAACCTATTGCAGAGTTAGCCAAGCCCTCCGCGAAGCAACTGTTGGAGAAGCAAAAAGAGCTTCGTTTTCTAAGGCTCTCCCAAAGGACAAAGCGGAAGGATCCACAACACCATACCACTTTGACGTCCTGGCTCAATTGGCTAATATCCTGGCCAGAATCATCGTTTACGAGCTCCTGAGACTATCAAAGTCAACAAGAGAAGCTCTAAGGGAAGCCCTAACTGATGCTGAGGTCTTCATGGCCCAGATCCCGGCTGGACCACAGGAGGAAGATGTAGAGGATTGCCTCCATGCCTCCAAAAATGTCCCGTGCATTACCTTCATGTCAGATGCCCTGCAGGTTAAGGGGAAATATGATTGGCCCTTGTACTTCACAGGGTACATTGGATCGTCTGAATTGAGCCGCATTCAGGTAGATCCAAGATCCGCGTTGAGCATCATGCCTCGCCGGGTCATGCAGCACTTAGGAATCCCCACCCACCGATTGAGCACCACCCAAACTACCATCTATAGTTTCAACGCCAGTGGTACGCGCCCAATGGGGATGATCAAGTTCAAATGTCAGATCGGGGACCTAAGATCTGAAGTGACGTGCTATGTAATTGACGCTAACACTTCATACAATTTGCTGCTTGGATGACCTTGGATTCTGTAAGTTCACCTAGAGGGGGGGGTGAATAGGTGATGGCTAATCTAATGGTCACTTAATGCCAAATGATGCAAATAATGCGGAAGCAAAAAGCAATTATGACCTAATTAAAACTTTTACACTAGACACTATGTATAACACAAGAGTGTTGCCGAATTCCCCGTGAAGAGCTCTGGACAAACTCCTCTAGATTTCCCTTGAATGGTTGAGGTGCTGCGTTGGCTCTCTTGGTTGAATACAAGTGTTAGCAACAATCCCACGCAAGTATATCAATTAAGCACACAATGTATATTTAGCATATAAAGATGAACAATAAACACATGCAAGATATAAAAGAGACAAAGAGAGAGAGAGAGAGTGAGCAATCGCAAACACAAGGGTATGTTTCGAGGTTCGAGCACACTTGCTCTACATCCCCGCCTTCGACACACGAAGGATTTCCACTATGCAAGATCCCAATGGATCTCTCCTCGGTGCCGCAACACCTACAAGCCCTCGGACTCTCTAGTCCCTTACACACCGCAAGCCCACCGGCTCGCCGAGGCCGCACCTCAAACAACAAGAGTTCGCACCCGAACCCTAAACAACCACGAGCACACTTGCCCGTCTCCTCAAAGAACAAAGAAAAGATCTTTGGTGATCTACAACACTTTGATCACCAATTACAAACTCTCACAACACAATCCTATGGATAGATTAGGCAATGGATAGCTCAAGTGATTGTGAGAAAAACAAGGAAGAGAATGGTGGTGAAAAACTCAAAGACTTTCTTTTAAACACTCTTGATAAAACTTTCCTTTTGATAGGAAATATTAGCTCACTATTTTGTGGAGAAAAACTTCTGAAAAGAGTGGGAAAAACTGGCTCTAAAAACTTCTCCAAATCTTGTGTAAAACAGTCCACAAACCCCCAAATATATAGGCTGTCAAAAACTAGCCGTTGGGGCTTTGTCAGAACTGCGGTCGACTCGTGCGGTCGACCGCCAACGGTCGGATTTCTGACCGTTGGAGCCACGGTCGACCGCCTGGGTCGACCGACCCACTGGAGCTGAGAGTCCAACTCTCTGTCGGTCGACCCGTGCGGTCGGCCGAACTTTCCAGAGAGCTCTGCTCTCTGGAGCGGTCGACCGGCACGGTCGGCCGTTCTCCAGTACACAAAGGCGTGCACGTTTGTGCACGTCGGTCGACCGGTCCAGTCGGCCGACTTCAGGATTAGTCGACTTGTAAAGGTTACTAGTCGACTTATCCGAAGCCTGAAACAGTTTTCTGGGATTAAATAGTTAGTCTTTTTGGCTCAAATAAAATCCCATAAAATACATAAAAATCTACAAAAATAGTTTAACCAATATACTTTGATAATCAAACATGCTTGCACAAAATCAAGGCATGTTATAAAAGATTGGACTATTTTTGTAAGTTGAAAATATTTGGCTCATGATAAAAACTGTATTTTCCAAAACAATATTTTTCCAAAACATGTTTTTTCCAAATCTTCATCAAATAAAAAAAACAAGATATACTTTTAAAGCATAGTGTGTATGGATATGATCCACTACACAATCATAATGAAATATCTATGTTTTTGTCATAAAGCTCTAAACTTGGTTTTGGTTAAAAGATGTAAACATGAATATCAAAAACCAAATAGTATTTTTGTCACAAAGAAAAATCTTTTCTAAACTAAAAAATCTTTTATGAAAACATATCTATCAAGAGTGTGTGTGTATATGTACTTGAGCAATCCACCAACTATCTATCCTTTACATTTTTAACTAAAACAAAATAAAATCTTATACCTAGACACAAGTCTTCATCTTCTTGAAGTCTTCTCTTGAAGGCTTCTCATCTTCTTGACTTGGTCCAAGCTTGATCCAAAAGCTCCTTGGATCACACCGTGCTAGCTCCAAAACTTGACATTTTATCCTTTGATGAGCTATACACCTACTAAGATCTTGATAATGAATCTGTCACTAATTAAACACAAGATCATTAGTAAACATAACTTCATGAGTTGATCATCATCAAAACTAGGGTGATAGGCCTTTGGGCCAACAATCTCCCCCTTTTTAATGATGACAAAACTCATGAGGTTATATATGCATGGATTAAAGTAAAGCTTCAAAGAAGCTCCCCCTTAACTCATGCATACCAAATGAATAATAGATATGGCAATGAGGCACATGAATAAGTATGCAAGTATGGAGATAAAATATGCAACAAGCATAAATCAAAATCTTTTTCTCCTATTTGCAATACAAAAATATATGCATAATTAATAAGGAAGACAAATACTACTCCCCCTTAAGAAATGAAAACATGCATATAAACTCAAATACTTCTCCCCCTTTTTGTCACTCATCAACAAAGGGTTCAAAGTAAAATCAAATCAAACAAATTTTTCACCCCCTTTTTGAAATCACCTAGAGGGGGGTGAATAGGTGATGGCTATATGAATTATGGCAATAATGCGGAATTTAAAAATTAACTTAACAATTAGCACAATACACAAATTCTTGCAAGTAATAGACAATATAAAAGTGCAAGTAATAAAGAGATAGAATTTAGAGAGATTTGATCAAACGCAAACACAAGGAGTTGTTTCCGAGGTTCGAGCCACGCTCTACGTCCCCGCCTTCACACTTGAAGGATTTCCACTATTGAGGATCCCACTGGATCAACAATACAAGGACACACTTGTCCGTCTCTCGTGATGCCGCAACACCACCTTGAGCACACTAGCTCGCCTTGAGGCCGATGCCTCTACAACTTCACTCAAGTAAGAAAAAGAGTGATCAACACTTGATCACTTTACAAAAGCTCACTAAGCACAATCCTAGAACCAAATATGTAGATGTAGATATATGGGATTGTGTAGTGCAAAGCTAGAGAGAAGTAGAGATGTAGGCTTCAAGATGGGTGATTGGAATTTTGGCTTTTGAGAGAAAATCTTGTCTAAAAGGAAGAACTTGGAAATCTTTAGAAATCTCTTGTAAAATATTCTTGATGGCTCTAAAAATTGTTAGTCATATCAACTGAAGTGACCACCTATTTATAGGGGTCAAAAACATCCTAAGAGATTCGTTGGAATCAAATCCCAAAAAGAAAATCAGTCAGAAAAAATAGCTGTTGGATCTGCCAGAACTTTTGACAGAGTCCGGTCAACCGGGTCGGTCGACCGCCAACGGTCAAAAATATGACCGTTGGGGTTCATCGGTCGACCGGGTCGGTCGACCGAAAACTCCTGTGAAAGCAAGTGTACATCGGTCGACCGGGTCGGTCGACTGATATAGACGTGCACAGTATTGTGCACATCGGTCGACCGGGTCGGTCGACCGGTTACTGTGAGTTCTGAAAAAAACAGAACTTCCAGAACCAGAAATTTTTGGGTTTTTGGTTTTGGGTCTTGGGTTCAAATTTTGGAACTTGTAAAACATAGAGTATGAGCATGTGTCATACTTCTATCATGTTAAAATAGTTTGATAAAAATCCTTTGATAAAAACTTGTTTTTCCATAAAATTGTTTTTTCAAAACTATTTTCTTTCTAAAACTTATTTTCAAATATGTTCTCTAAGTTTAGAAATGGAATTTGGAAATCTTTTTGAAGCCATGAACCTAACTAAGAGGTGTGTGTGTGATAATCCCATAGCTCTACTTCTAATATCTAGCTTTGACAAAATATCTAAAATAAAAAATAAAAATACAAATCTTGTTTTCTTTGTCTTCTTGATCTTGTCTAGATCTTCACATCATCATCTTGATCCCGAAGCATCCTAGTTGTGCATAGCTTAGGAATCTTCATTTTTGCGACGTCCAAACTTGTGAGTCTTTTAGCGGAGCCGTCAAAAACCTGTTCTTGAACCTGAAATCCTTTTAAACAAAAATATTAAATACATAACTAAATATGTTTTGTTATCATCAAAATAACTGGGATAATGGCCTTTGGGCCAACAATCTCCCCTTTTTGATGATGGCAAAACATATGTAGTTATCACAAAATATTTTGTGTAGAGACTTCAAATGAAGCTCCCCCTCAACACATGCATATATAGAAAAACATATGTAAATGATAAACACCATATTTCCATGCCAACAAATAATACCAAATACTCATGTCATAGAATAGATGAAGGAAATGAGTTCATACATGACATAAATAAGAGATACACAACCATGTCCATGTCCACAACACATACTAAAAATACATAACCAAAGCAAATATACATGTCCAAACACAAATAAAATACTACATGTCCAAACACAAAATAAAATACTACATCACAAAATATCCAAAACACAAATACTACAAAATATCTCTCTCAAAATAACTCTCCCCCTTTTTGACATCATCAAAAGGGGAGGTCACTCCTCAGCACCATCATCACCGTCATCGCCGTCTCCGTCATCATCACCACCTTCCTCTGAAGAAGCAACCTCCTCTGGATCCATGCCATCTACTCTGGTGCGCGGTGGTTGAACAGAAGAGCGAGCTCTGGGAGGAAATGGAGGACCGGTGGCTGGGAGTCGACAAGCAGTCGGAGTACGATCAGGAACGAGCATGTCAAATTTTGAGAAAAGAGCCTGAAACTGAACATCTACGAATCTCATGGAGTCAGCAAAATATGACATGTCGTTTCGGACCTCCGCCCGAAAAGCAGCTTCCTGAACTGAACGAGCATCCAACTCAGCACGAATAGCTGCGTCGCGCTGCTCGACCCAGGCCTGATGTGCCTCGATCTGAGAGCGGACCTCCGAAGAGACAAGAGCCAGTAACTCAGGAGGAAATGCAGGGGCTGAAGAAGAAGATCCAGGTGCTGAAGATGAGCCGGGACCAGCAGAAGGAAGATGTAGTTGCACAGGAGCGTGTCTACGCAGCTGAGCTTCCATCATCTTTAGGACAACTCCATTGATGTGGGTCAGGGGATTGGAAGGAGTTTCAGCGGAGAGATCAAAGTCAAGAGCCCTAAGAAGATGGGTAATAAGCATGCCGTAGGGCAAGCTTCTACCCGCAGTACGGATCTGATCAGAGCCCATATGAGACGCTATGACTCTAGAAAAGTTTACCTTAATGCCTCGAAGAAGGCAAAAGATAATCAAAGGGACACAACCCCTAGCATGGCTATACTCACCATGTTTGGGGACAATGTTGAAGAAAATAATCTTAGCAAGGACCTGAGCAGTGAGAGTGTACCTACTCACAACCTCATTCCTTACTAGACCGGGGTTGTCATCCCCGTGGATCAAGGTAGAGGCGGTGAGCGCAGACTCACCGTCCGGGAATTCAAAGTCATGCAAATCATGGGAATACACATCTGCTCCACCAGTGGAGAGATGCAGAATCCTAGCAAATCGACCTATAGAAATGTCGATGTTCCTACCTAAAACCCTAGATGTGATCCGATTTCCATCGAATTCAAAATTGGCATAAAAGTAAGGAACAAGGGAGGTGTAGACTTGTTCCTTGATGGACAAGAACTCAACTAGATTGTTGTTTTGCAAGATTTGAGGGATATCTAGATGTTCAAAATCCTGAATAGCTACAAATCTCCCTGAGTTGATATTTCTAGTGGAGAGATGGGAGTATCTATCAGCTGCAAGATCATTTATAAAGGGGCGAATGGGTCTAGGAGCTTGGGAGGAAGGTTGTGCAACTTCCTTTCCCTTCTCAGATCTGGAACGTTTAGGCATGATGAATAAAAATTAGATTTTTAGGTGTAATCAAGTTTAAGGCACGATCTAGATGCTTAGAAACCTAGATTGATGACAATAGATAATAGATTCCAAAGCAAGAAATGGAAATTAGAGTCAAAAATCGGATTTTTACCTTAACTGAGAGAATCCAAAACCCTAGACTGAAAATCTTGAAATTCTCCGAATCTGGTGGATGGAAGGTGCTGAAATCGAAGATCTGGAAGTAGAAGGAGGAAATTGAGATGGTTTTTAATTGATTTGGATTTGGTTGAGAGTTTGGAGAGAAATAAATTTTGGGAGAAATAGGGTGTCTTCGGTTCGCTGAGAGAAGTGAGAGAGAGAGAGAGAAAAAGTGAAGAGAAAAGACAGTTATAGGGCAAAATACGACGATCGGTCGACCGGGTCGGTCGACCGAAACAACCGAGAGCTCTGTAAATATAGAGCGGTCGACCGGGTCGGTCGACCGATTTAACCCGAGAGCTCTGCAGGCAAGATCGGTCGACCGGGACATATAGTCGGTCGACCGATAACAGAAAAGAAATAAAAATTTCTTCTCAGGCAGAGTCGGTCGACCGGGGCTTTATAGGTCGGTCGACCGGCTTTGCCTGAAATCTGTTATCAGCAACAGACCAAAAATTTTTTTTAAAGAAATTTGTAGTCAAAATAAGTATGATATATTAAACATATAGGAATACACCAACATATTTTAAATCTTCATTAAGTTATTACAACATCAAAATTCATGCAATCCCTTTTTAAATTTATTTTCATATTTAAACAAAGATTTTAAAGATGTTGAAGCCGAATACCCAGTGACGGGTTCTGAACTTCATCATCTTGATTCCTCTTGAATGAGTTGAGGTGCGCAATTGCCATCTTTAAGGTGTTTGTTTAAATAGGAAATTTTACAAATGTTTATTTTTTTATTTATGAAAATAATGTGTATATGTATACAAGTATATAATCACAAATAATAAACTATACATGTGGACATACAATAAACAAGGCATGAAACAAAAGATATAAAAGTTAACACAAAGCACATATACAACATGATAGAAAAGTAGTTCTATACAAGCATATATCAATGGAGTACAAAAGCAAACTATCAATTCTATACATATGTATACATGACTAAAAATCAAAAAAAAACTGAACATGGCATATACAATCATGATAGAGTTGCAAGTTTATACTAATCATGTATCAATGAGGCATAAAATTAAACTAGCAATCCTATAACAATTGTATATACAAAATTAAACTCTTAAATGGAGATGTTACCAATTTACGGGCAATCTCCAAAATTAGGTGCCTCCACGATAGCGATGCAATCTTGATGTGTTCTTTAAGCTTTGTTGCATCTACCATCCGGGCACCACCTCCTCCTAAGTCTTGGAGGGAGAAGATCCACCTATACCTGTATCATTTAAATTCGGTGGCTCTTTTGGTACCCAAATCTTAGTGGGTCCTTTGGGGTTAGATCCGGGGCGAACCCAAACAAATTTATTCTTAACATTATTCTTAGCATAACAAAATTTTTCTAAATGGCCTTTGCGGCCACAATGCGTGCAAATATAAATTCTACCACTATTGTACATAAAAGCATGGTTATGTGTGTGTGCATGTTTATGTGTAGCATGTTTATGATGAACATGTTTCCCTTGAGCTACTCCCTTAGGAAATTTAGATGCAAGTTTGTTAAAATCAAATACACATTTCTTTAAAGTTTTATCTAAAGAATCAACACGTTTTTGAATTTCAACAAAAACATTTTTATCACTAGAAATCATGGGGTTTTTCCTTTATTAGCTACCTTATACTTATCAAAATCATTTTTCAATTTTTCAAAAGAACTAGATAACTCATTTTTCTCTTTTAAATAAATTTCAAGTTTATTCTTCAAAGCATCATTTTCCTTTTTCAATTTCTTATTATGAGATTGTGAAATCTCATACCTATGTTGCAATTCTTCAAAAAATTGAGCAAGTTCATCCATTGTGAGATCATCATCATCAATGGAAGTTTCTAGACATACCTTAGATGAATCCTCACCTTGTGCCATAAAGCACATGTTGGCGGCGTCGTGCTCCTCTTCGGATTCCAACTCCGAGTCATCCCATGTAGCGGCCAAGGCTTTCTTCTTTCTTTGCCCATTCTTGAATGTGGTTGCTTGTAGAGCGGGGCAATCGACAATTAGGTGACCGATCTTCTTGCAATGAAAGCAAGGACCGGGTTCTTCTCTTTTCTTCTCGTACCTTCCTTGAGGCTTCCCTCTTCGGAAGTTACTTTGCCGTCCCTTCTTGTAAAACATCTTGCCCACCTTCCGGATGAGCATGGCGAAATCCTCATCGCAATCTTCGGATGAGTCGTCTTCCTCAATGGTAGTAGGAGTGGCTTTGAAGGCAATCGTCTTCTTCTTTGGTGCCTCCCTCTCTTCTCTAACTTTCATCTCCATCTCATGCGTCTTGAGATTTCCGATGAAACCGGAGAAGTCCATCTCCTCTTTGTCGTTGAGCTCCTTGAGTGTGGTCGCCTTGACTTCCCAAGCTTTGGGAAGAGCTCTAATCACCTTCCTTATCTTTTGATCATTATCAATCTTGTCGCCTAAGGAAGAAAGAGCATTAGTTTTTTTTGTAAAACGGGTGAGCATATCATCAATGCTCTCATTATCAAACATGTAAAAGTTCTCATATTGAGAACGTAGCAAGTCAACTTTGGCTCTCTTGACTTGAGACGTTCCCTCATGAGTTACAATGAGTATGTTCCAAACCTCAAATGCGGATTTACAATTAATTATGCGTGCAAGGTCATCCTCATTTAATGCTTGGGTCAATGCATATTGTGCCCTAGCATTAGCCTCATAGTCTTTGGAAGTATCCTCGGACCATGTGCTCTCATCACTAGTGGGTTCAATAAAATCTTTGGTTATAGCCCTAGCTACCCTAACTCCTAGGGATTTAAGGAAGAGATTCATTTTCACCTTCCAAATGGGGAAGTTTAAACCATCAAACTTGGGTGGGATTTAATGCTAGAAAAGTCCATGGATGCCATGAATGCACAAGCAAATGTAAATGCAACACAAATGTATATAGCCAAATATGGATCTCCCTAAGGTGGTTAGACCTAAGTTGTAGGGTTAGGCTCTGATACCAATTGAAATCACCTAGAGGGGGGTGAATAGGTGTGGCTATATGAATTATGGCAATAATGCGGAATTTAAAAATTAACTTAACAATTAGCACAATACACAAATTCTTGCAAGTAATAGACAATATAAAAGTGCAAGTAATAAAGAGATAGAGTTTAGAGAGATTTGATCAAACGCAAACACAAGGAGTTGTTTCCGAGGTTCGAGCCACGCTCTACGTCCCCGCCTTCACACTTGAAGGATTTCCACTATTGAGGATCCCACTGGATCAATAATACAAGGACACACTTGTCCGTCTCTCGTGATGCCGCAACACCACCTTGAGCACACTTGCTCGCCTTGAGGCCGATGCCTCTACAACTTCACTCAAGTAAGAAAAAGAGTGATCAACACTTGATTACTTTACAAAAGCTCACTAAGCACAATCCTAGAACCAAATATGTAGATGTAGATATATGGGATTGTGTAGTGCAAAGCTAGAGAGAAGTAGAGATGTAGGCTTCAAGATGGGTGATTGGAATTTTGGCTTTTGAGAGAAAATCTTGTCTAAAGGAAGAACTTGGAAATCTTTAGAAATCTCTTGTAAAAATATTCTTGATGGCTCTAAAAATTGTTAGTCATATCAACTGAAGTGACCACCTATTTATAGGGGTCAAAACATCCTAAGAGATTCGTTGGAATCAAATCCCAAAAGAAAATCAGTCAGAAAAAATAGCTGTTGGATCTGTCAGAACCTTTGACAGAGTCCGGTCGACCGGGTCGGTCGACCGCCAACGGTCAAAAATATGACCGTTGGGGTTCATTGGTCGACCGGGTCGGTCGACCGAAAACTTCTGTGAAAGCAAGTGTACATCGGTCGACCGGGTCGGTCGACTGATATAGACGTGCACAGTATTGTGCACATCGGTCGACCGGGTCGGTCGACCGGTTACTGTGAGTTCTGAAAAAAACAGAACTTCCAGAACCAGAAATTTTTGGATTTTTGGTTTTGGGTCTTGGGTTCAAATTTTGGAACTTGTAAAAACATAGAGTATGAGCATGTGTCATACTTCTATCATGTTAAAATAGTTTGATAAAAATCCTTTTGATAAAAACTTGTTTTTCCATAAAATTGTTTTTTCGAAACTATTTTCTTTCTAAAACTTATTTTCAAAATATGTTCTCTAAGTTTAGAAATGGAATTTGGAAATCTTTTTGAAGCCATGAACCTAACTAAGAGGTGTGTGTGTGATAATCCCATAGCTCTACTTCTAATATCTAGCTTTGACAAAATATCTAAAATAAAAAATAAAAATACAAATCTTGTTTTCTTTGTCTTCTTGATCTTGTCTAGATCTTCACATCATCATCTTGATCCCGATGCATCCTAGTTGTGCATAGCTTAGGAATCTTCATTTTTGCGACGTCCAAACTTGTGAGTCTTTTAGCGGAGCCGTCAAAAACCTGTTCTTGAACCTGAAATTCTTTTAAAAAAAATATTAAATACATAACTAAATATGTTTTGTTATCATCAAAATAACTGGGATAATGGCCTTTGGGCCAACACTTTTTGTCAAAAACAAAAAGATCAAGAAGGGGTTAAACAAATCAATCAATAAATATTTATATGCGATATACATTCATGAAGAGGAAGACGCTAAGTTAGCTTCCCTACACATATGCATTACATGAAGAAGGGATGACAAGCCCTAACGCACATAACACATATTATGTAATGCATAAGAGGAGATGTGAAGCTCCCCCTACACACGTATATCATATAAAGAAGAGTTGTCAAGCTCCTCAATTTATAATATACTCAACATGAATCCATATGTAGAAGAGATGTTAAGCTCTCCTTGCATATAGAAAATACATACCAAAACATTTTTTTTTAATTTTTTTTCTTAAACAAAATTTTTAAAGGTATCAGAGCTCTTGTAAAGCAAACAAATTTTAAGATACCAAATTGAAAATAATCATTATCATATTGATACCAATTGAAATTTAACAAATATGAAGTTGAAGCATTTTGATATCAATGGTAAACATAATGATCAAAATTTTTTTATTTTTCATCATAAACTTTGTGCTTTTAAAATGTGAACCAATTGAAAGTTAAGCACATGAAAATCATATATATGTATGAAATGAGTATACCAATTGACATTGATACATACATATATAAGAAAACAAAATATGAGTATATACAAAAATTATCAATTTAGATACCAATTGAAAGAGTCCAATGATACCAATTGACATAATAATAAGATTAAGTGTATATCTCATACCTACCACCCTTCATATGCTCAAGATAGAAGATTTTCAATGAAGCATACAAGGCATAATCGCCCATCCATCCTCCCATGGATGGTAGGGGTTTTCAAAGATAGATTTGAAAATATTTTATCATTGAAAATCACTACCAAATGAGGAACAATAACTAGTTAAAATAAATTTTGAAAAACTAGTTAAAGATCCTTCAAAAATATGAAATCAAAGCATATGTATTTCATGAATCATACTAAATACATAAAAGTTCAATCACTCATAGTCCATAAAGCTCAAAATTAACTTGAAAAGTAAAAGATGAGTATTCAAAGGTTATGTAAATAGCATTTTCATGAAAATAGACATTGAAGCTCAAATCATGAATAACATTTTATAAAACATGAAAATTTATTTTTCTTAAAAACATTAGTCTTCATGATATATGTATGATTTATCCAAAGCTAACAATACACATACATATCCTTAACATAAAAGAGTCTATCAAATGTATTTGCATGAAGGCAAGAGACTCACGGGTATACATGAATATTTATTAGATTTGAGTTAAAATACATATACATGAAGTAAAAACATGAAAATTGGTAAAACATGTATAAATGAAAGAATCATCAAAACTAGTCTATACATATGCATATAGTGGATACAAATGAGCATGAAGTTCAAATATATATGAGTCAATTGTAGTTCACTATTCATATATGTATAAATGCAAGTTTGACACATTCTACATCTAAGCATGTAAATACCACATGAAGCACACAAAAATATGAACATGCTATATGATATATGAAATTAAAGCATGTACATGAAAAGTAGGAGTTTAGAGAGTGTTACCAACTCCAAAGCTCCAAATATGGTGGTTGTCCCACCAAAGCTCCTTGATAGCGATGCATCCATATATGTGTCCATCAAGTCCAAGTGCATCCACCATCAAGGCACCAAATCTCTCACGTCTTGAGAGATTCCTCACCTACATCAAAAACATGGGGTGGGGGTTTTGGTACCCATATTTTGTTGGGTCCTTTGGGGTTAGTCTTGTAAGGAACCCAAAATCTTTTATAATTAGCAAATTTAGAGAATTAATATTATCATAACAAAACTTTGCTAAATGGCCTTTGCGGCCACAATGTGTACATATGTACACCTTAGTATGCTTATGTGTATGTGTATGATCATGGTGTGCATCATAAGCATGTGAATGTGCATGAGCATGTGAAACTTGTTTCTTTTGAAACAAAGATTCCAATCTAGTATGGTTAAATGCACAAGAGTTCAAGGTTGAACTCAAATTATCCATTTTATTTTTCAAATTCTTAATCTCATTAGTGGTGGCATGTAAAGCATGGTGAGATATAGAATCATTTTTCTTTTTCTTTTAGAAACAAATTCTTTTTCTTTTTCAACAAATTTTCTTTTCAAAGTAATATTTTCTTGAAAAACAACTTCTTTTTGTTTTTCCACCAAATCAATCTTATTTTTCAAAGACATATTCCCTTCACATAAATCATTCAATTTTGACATGAGGGAAACATTTTCATTTTTCAAAACCTCATTCTCTTTTTCAATGCATGCCATTTTATTTCCTAATGAATCTTTTTCATTAAGCATGGCATCAAAATTCTTTTTCAAATTTTTGTTATCTTTCTCTAAACATGCAATGTTAGATTTAAATGAATCTTGTTCTATATGCATGCAAGCAATG
The DNA here is from genome assembly GCA_038442645.1 of Agave tequilana. Classification (NCBI taxonomy): domain Eukaryota; kingdom Viridiplantae; phylum Streptophyta; class Magnoliopsida; order Asparagales; family Asparagaceae; genus Agave; species Agave tequilana. The sequence goes on along the minus strand of JAVJIF010009508.1, from coordinate 60,321 downwards.
TTCTTTTTCAAATTTTTATTTTCCTTTTTAATCATGTCATATTTTTCAAGCAATAGATGACAAAAAGTAGATAGCTCATCATATGACATGTCCTCATCATTGGATTCGGTGTTTACCTCAAGGGGGTTATCCCCTTGGACCATATAGCACTTGTTGGAGATGTCGCTCCCAACATCCGAGTCACTCCCCGCATAGTATTGATCATTTTCGCCAAGGGAGAGGAGGGTGTTCCAAACTACAAAAGCCAAATCAATGTTAGCAACCCTAGATAAATAATCATCATGTAGGGTAGATCTTAAAGCATGTAGGGCTTTTGCATTAGCCTCAAAATTCTTACCATCTAAACAATATGCATTATTAGTAGTGGCAAGATAAACATGATAACCTAAGGCTTTGAGGTACAAGGACATCTTCACTTTCCATATATGGATGTTAACAATGTCAAACATGGGTGGTGACATGAAGTCCATGGTGTGTGTACAAAAAAAATATTGTGATTAGCCTAAAAAGAGGATCTTTTACTCTAGGTTGTTAGACCAAATCAGAGTACCAAGCTCTGATACCAATTGTAAGTTCACCTAGAGGGGTGGTGAATAGGTAATGGCTAATCTAATGGTCACTTAATGCCAAATGATGCAAATAATGCGGAAGCAAAAAGCAATTATGACCTAATTAAAACTTTACACTAAACACTATGTATAACACAAGAGTGTTGCCGAATTCCCCGTGAAGGGCTCTGGACAAACTCCTCTAGATTCCCTTGAATGGGTTGAGGTGCCGCGTTGGCTCTCTTGGTTGAATACAAGTGTTAGCAACAATCCCACGCAAGTATATCAATTAAGCACACAATGTATATCTAGCATATAAAGATGAACAATAAACACATGCAAGATATAAAAGAGACAAAGAGAGAGAGAGAGAGAGTGAACAATCGCAAACACAAGGGTATGTTTCGAGGTTCGAGCACACTTGCTCTACATCCCCGCCTTCGACACACGAAGGATTTCCACTATGCAAGATCCCAATGGATCTCTCCTTGGTGCCGCAACACCTACAAGCCCTCGGACTCTCTAGTCCCTTACACACCGCAAGCCCACCGGCTCGCCGAGGCCGCACCTCAAACAACAAAAGTTCGCACCCGAACCCTAAACAACCACGAGCACACTTGCCCGTCTCCTCAAAGAACAAAGAAAAGATCTTTGGTGATCTACAACACTTTGATCACCAATTACAAACTCTCACAACACAATCCTATGGATAGATTAGGCAATGGATAGCTCAAGTGATTGTGAGAAAAACAAGGAAGAGAATGGTGGTGAAAAACTCAAAGACTTTCTTTAAACACTCTTGATAAAACTTTCCTTTTGATAGAAAATATTAGCTCACTATTTTGTGGAGAAAAACTTCTGAAAAGAGTGGGAAAACTGGCTCTAAAAACTTCTCCAAATCTTGTGTAAAACAGTCCACAAACCCCCAAATATATAGGCTGTCAAAAACTAGCCGTTGAGGCTTTGTCAGAACTGCCGGTCGACCCGCGCGGTCGACCGCCAACGGTCGGATTTCTGACCGTTGGAGCCACGGTCGACCGCCTGGGTCGACCGACCCACTGGAGCTGAGAGTCCAACTCTCTGTCGGTCAACCCGTGCGGTCGGCCGAACTTTTCAGAGAGCTCTGCTCTCTGGAGCGGTCGACCGGCACGGTCGGCCGTCCTTCAGTACACAAAGGCGTGCACGTTTGTGCACGTCGGTCGACCGGTCCGGTCGGCCGACTTCAGGATTGGTCGACTTGTAAAGGTTACTAGTCGACTTATCCAAAGCCTGAAACAGTTTTCTAGGATTAAAAAGTTAGTCTTTTTGGCTCAAATAAAATCCCATAAAATACATAAAAATCTACAAAAATAGTTTAACCAATATACTTTGATAATCAAACATGGTTGCACAAAATCAAGGCATGTTATAAAAGATTGGACTATTTTTGTAAGTTGGAAATATTTGGCTCATGATAAAAACTGTATTTTCCAAAACAATATTTTTCCAAAACATGTTTTTTCCAAATCTTCATCAAATAAAAAAACAATATATACTTTTAAAGTATAGTGTGTATGGATATGATCCACTACACAATCATAATGAAATATCTATGTTTTTGTCATAAAGCTCTAAACTTGGTTTTGGTTAAAAGATGTAAACATGAATATCAAAAACCAAATAGTATTTTGTCATAAAGAAAAATCTTTTCTAAACTAAAAAATCTTTTATGAAAACATATCTATCAAGAGTGTGTGTGTATATGTACTTGAGCAATCCACCAACTATCTATCATTTACATTTTTAATTAAAACAAAAACAAAATCTTATACCTAGACACAAGTCTTCATCTTCTTGAAGTCTTCTCTTGAAGGCTTCTCATCTTCTTGACTTGGTCCAAGCTTGATCCAAAAGCTCCTTGGATCACACCGTGCTAGCTCCAAAACTTGACCTTTTATCCTTTGATGAGCTATACACCTACTAAGATCTTGATAATGAATCTGTCACTAATTAAACACAAGATCATTAGTAAACATAACTTCATGAGTTGATCATCATCAAAACTAGGGTGATAGGCCGTTAGGCCAACAGATTCATCTTAGTTCCATCGTCTCCTCTACTCTCCATCAAATTATGAAGTATATCGACGAAAGTGGGAAAGTCCGAACTTTGATTGCCGGAAGGCATCCATTCAAGGGGATAGAGAACTATTTCACAGACTCCCTCCTGTACCTAGACTCTCTGGAGATGAACGAGAATCCACAGCCAGAGGAACCAGATTCTGGTAATGAAGCTGACACTGAGCCAGAGACGGAAGAAGAATGCATGTGGGAATTAAATCCACTTATAACGAGCATTACTAAGCTCGATGTTAATAACACCGCCGATAATGTAGGCGAGTGGTATATTAATGAAGAGTTGAATTTGGCTTACTTTTCTGTGTTTGCTTCTGATTCAGTGCCATTAGACATTAGTACCAAGGTAGATAATGACCCCTGGTCGGCAATGGATGCTCTGACATCATTGCATGTATCAATGAAGTCATCCCTCAAAACGTACCAAGATGTCAGTGATGCGCAAGAATCAGTAATCATGGTCCCAGCAAGACGCAAAGGCTAAAAACTAATTCTTTTCAGAAGAATTAAGTCCGAATTGATGTTTCGCGAAGACTCAGAAAGCGAGAATGAATCTCCTCAGTTCTCTTATTATGAGCCAAATGTACTCAGAATGATGGAGAGCATGAGGTATGATCTAACAAATGGTCCTGGTTTGAACTTCGGCAGAGGAAGAATAACATTACTTCGATCTTTCGTTCCAAAAGGGAAGAGCCCTGACTATTACCATCGAGCTCGCAAGGGTTTGGGCTATGTGTCAACTCCAATTCCGTCAGCCCTGAGCCTGAAGAGTCATTATACCCTAATTACTCATCGGGCATGTCATCGTGGGAATCGAATGTTAGTGTCAACAATATCTTCGGAGAACTTTCAGTAAACATGGTTTCAACAAGCCACCTGGAAGACGGAGATGATGAAATGATCCAATCTGATACAGATCCTTAGATCAAACACCTAAACACTCTCTGGGATGTTCGCTTCGAACAACGCGAACCGCCCATGGAAGATAAGGTCACCCAGATTAATCTGGGAGATGAGGCTAATCCTAAGCCCAATTTTATAAGCGAAAGCCTATCACCCTCCGAGAAAGAAGATTTAATATCTCTTGTGCGAGAGTATATAGATGTTTTCGCTTGGAATTACGAGAACATAACTAGGCTTGATCCTCGAGTGGCTATGCATCACTTTAACATTAATTCAGACGTGAAGCCAGCCAAACAGCAGCAGCGACGGTTTTATCTAGAAATAATGGAAGTAATCCAGTCAGAAGTTAAAATGCTTATAGACTCTGGCTTCATTAGGGAGGAGCAATACCCTGATTGGGTAGCCAATATCGTCCCCGTTACTAAGAAAAATGGGAAGATCCAGATTTGCATCGATTTTTGCAATCTAAATGAAGCCTGTCTCAAAGACGAATTCCCTCTCCCAATCACGGATGTCATGATTGACAATACGTGTGGGTTTGAATGGATGTCCTTTATGAATGGATTTTTAGGGTATAATCAAATTAAAATGTATCCTGATGATGAAAAGCGTACTTCTTTTAGGACACTACTGGGGTATATTGGTACACTGTCATGCCCTTCGGACTGAAGAACGCGGGGGCAACATATCAGAGAACTATTAATGCAATTTTTCACGAACACATGCATAAAATAGAGGAATGCTACGTCGACGATATGCAGTGAAAAGCCGCAACAAGGGCAACCACATAGTAGATCTGAAGATAGTTTTTGAAATCATGCGGGCACATCAGTTGAAGATGAACCCCACCAAATATTTCCTGAGGCTAGCCAGAGGTAAATTCATAGGGTTTGTGGTGACATCCAAAGAAATTCACCTAGACCAAGAAAAGTTTATGCCATCTAAGAGGTGCAACCTCTGAGGAATCTCAGGGAGCTTCGAGGGTTGCAAGAACGACTAGCGTATATCCGGAGGTTTATCGAATCTTTTTAGAAGATGCCAACCCTTCACCAAATTAATGAAGAAGGGCATCTCATTCATCTGGGACGATGCTTGCCAACAAGCGTTCGAGGAAATCAAACGATACCTCACACAACCACCCGTCTTTACAGCTCCATTTTCAGGAAAACCTTTTCTGATATACGTTCGAGCGATGGATCATTCCTTAAGAGCTTTACTAGCCCAGAATAATGATCAGAGAAATGAGCAGGCAATCTACTATTTAAGCAGAACCATGATCGGAGCCGAACATCGGTATAACCCGATCGAAAAGGAATGTTGGCATTGGTGTTCGCCGTCCAGAAAATGCGACACTACTTAGTGGGCCAAACTATAAATGTTATATCAAAAGTCAACCCTTTGAGGTCGCTAATGACAAAGCCATCGTCGCTAAATGGTCGACTGGCAAAATGGGCCATACTGCTCTCTCAATATGAGTTGCGCTTTCTACCGTAAAATGCCATGAAGGGACAAGCAGTGACAGATTTCCTGGCTGAACATCCAGATCTGAGAGTGACGAACTTTATGAGGATCTCCCAGACGAGGTCGCTGAAGTTTGTCTAACCCAGACGTCTTTCGAAGGATAAATATGGCAGCTCTTCTTCGAAGGTGCATCCAGGACGGGCCCGTAAGGGCATGTCATAGCAGGGGTGGGGGTAATACTGGTCTCCCCATAGAACTACGTGATCCCTCGTGCATCCTCATTAACCGAGCCATGCTCCAATAATGTAGTGGAATACAATGCCCTCTTGATTGGAATGCAAATCGCTAATGAGATTGGCGTTAAAAATCTCGAAGCATACGGTGACTCTAAACTCATTGTTAATCAAGTTCGCGGAGAGTACGAAGTCAGGCATGAAGACTTAGTACTTTATTTCAACGCAACTATGTCTATGGCCGAAAGGTTCGAAAACTTTTACATCGACCATGTACCACGCTAGCAAAATGTGCACGCAGATGTAATGGCATCTCTCGCTGCCTCCTTAGCCCTTCCAGCTGGATAGTAGAGAAAATACTTGTCTACAATCACAATTTGTATTGCCCAAGAACCGCTTTTGAAGATCACCAAAAGCCGACAGGAGACTGTTAAGCAAAGAAGTTTTAGAGACTTTAATAGGTTCAGAACTTAGGGATTGGCGATTCTCGTACATCGACTATGCATTATATGACATCCTTCCTGATGATCCAAAGAGGCGGTTGTCATTAGAAGGAAAGCCCACAAGTTCTCCTATAATGCAATCACACGAACACTTTATTGTCGATCGCATGATGGGATCCTCCCCACTGTTTGTCACAAAAGGAGGCACAAGAAATACTCAAAGAAGCGCATGATGGCATGTGTGGAGCTCATCAAGCTGGTCCGAAGCTTGGGGATCGACTCTGAAGACTGGGATATTATTAACCTAAGATGATCCCTGACGCCGTCACTTACGCTAAACGATGTCATGCCTGTCAGGTCCATGGTGACTTCATCCATGAAGCACCAGGATAACTTCGCTCTACACCCTCAACCTGGCCATTTGAGATGTGGGGAATGGACGTTGTTGGCCCTTTCAGCCAACCTTCATCCAAAGAACATCAGTTCATTTTAGTTATAACCGACTATTTCTCCAAATCGGCTGAAGCTATTCCCTTGAGGGAGGTAAAAGCATCTGACATGGTCAAATTCGTTAACATCACGTCATTACCACTTTGGTGTACCACGACGGATTATTTATGATAATGGGCCCCAGTTTGTCAGCCAGGCTTTTCAGAGGTTCTGTAACAAGTTCAGAATTCAGAGTGTGTCCTCAACGGTATACTACCCAGCCGCTAACGGCCTCGCAGAAGCTTTCAACAGGACTATTGGAAAGCTTTTCAAGAAATTCGTCTCGAAAAGCTAACGTGAGTGGGACGACAAGTTAGGTGAATGCTTATGGGCCTATCGCACGACGGTTCGAACCCCGACGAAGGCTACACCTTTATCCTTGGTATATGGGTGTGAAGTTGTACTCCCATTAGAAATCCAAATCCCATCTCTACGTGTCGCCTTGACAGCAGAGATGACAAATGAGTAGAAGTATCGACTGCGACTCCAAAAACTGGAGGTTTTGGACGATAAACGCTTGCAAGCTCAACAGCAAATTGAGCTCTATCAAGCTTGAATTACCAGAGCCTTCAACAAGAAAGTCAAGGAGCGAACTTTTAAGAAAGACAGTTAACTTAGCGTCTTCCTCTTTATGAATGTATATCGCATATATCTCTTGTTGATTTGATTTCACCCCTTTGTTTATTTTTTGTTGTTTCTGACAAAAAGGGGGAGAACATTGTTTTGTGTTTACCTTAACCTCTTTGTTGATGATTGACAAAAAGGGGAGAAGTATTTTAGTATATATGCATGTTTTTCCTTGCTTTATACATAAAGGGGGAGAAGAATTTTTGTTCATGCATATTGTTTTGTTTTGCAAAAAGGGAGAAAAGAATTTGATGAGTTTTGGCATGTTTATCTCCTTATTGTTGCATACATGTTTGTTTATTTTACGAGCTTTAATTGAATATATATTTGTTTATTGTTATGCATGAGTTAAAGGGGAGCTTCTTTGAAGCTTTACTTTAATCCATGCATATATAACTCCATGAGTTTTGTCATCATCAAAAAGGGGAAGATTGTTGGCCCAAAGGCCCATCACTCTAGTTTTGATGATGATCAACTCATGTAGTTATAGTACTAATGATCTTGTGTTTAGTTAGTCTCAGATTTATAATCAAGATCTTAGTAGGTGTGTAGCTTCAATAAAGGATTTAAAGTCAAGTTTTGGAGTTAGCACGTGTTGATTCAAGAGCTTGTGCATCAAGACAACATCAAGTACTCAAGAGGAGTCTAGCTCACTGGATCATGTCTGGACCAAATCAAGAAGAAGAAGAAGAAGACTTGTGTCTAGATTTGTTTTTGTTAAGATTTTATTTTTAGTTAAAATGTAAAGGATAGAATAGTTGGTGGATTGCTCAAGTATATCATATACACTCACACACAAGATTTAGATGAGTTTTCATAAAAGAATTTTTATTTTGAAAAAATACAAAAGAGTTTTCATTTTGGAAAAATACTGGTTTGGTTCTTGAACTTCAAGTATACATGTGTTTTAACCAAAACCATTTTAGTGTTTAATTGTCAAAAACATAGATATTTCATCATATATGTGTAGTGGATCATATCCATACACTCTATGCTTTAAAAGTGTTTAAAATATCTTATTTTTTGTATTTGGGGTAGTTTTGAAAAAATCAATTTGGAAAAATACGGTTTTGTTTTAAGCCAAAATTTCCAAGTTACAAAAATAGTTCAAATATTTGTAACATATTTTGATTTTACTCAAACATATTTGCATATCAAAGTATAATACTAAACCTATTTTTGTAGAATTTTAAAGATTTTATGGGATTTTATTTAAGTCAAAAAGCCAAGTTTTTAATCCCTATAATGTTCTGTTTTGGCTTCTGCTGGTCGACCAGGACGGTCGACCGAGCCAGGAGTCGGTCGACCGATGTGCACAAACGTGCACGCCTTGTTTGGCTGGAGGGCCGGTCGACCGACCCGATCGACAGCCAGAGAGCTCTGCTATCTGGAAATGGCCCCGGTCGACCGGCAGAGAGCTCTGCTCTCTGTATCCAGGCCACGGTCGACCGGACCGGTCGACCACTGGCTCAACGGTCAGAAATCTGACCGTTGGCCGGTCGATCGGGCGGTCGATCGACAGCAGTCTGGACTGCTGATTGGACCCCAATGGCTAGTTTTTCTTGGCCTATAAAAGGGAGCTCCCATGGACTGTTTTATACAAGATTTTTGGAGAGTTTAAAAGCCAGTTTTTCCCATCTATTTCAGAGGTTTTCTCCACTAGTTTGAGAGCAAATATTTCCAATTCAAAAGGAAGTTTATCAAGAGTGTTTTAAAAGTGATTTCTTGAGTTTTCCTCCACCAAATTAATCCTAGTTTTCTCACACACATACTTGAGCTATCCATTGCTATATCATCCTATAGGGATCTTTGTTGTGAGAGGATTTTAGGTGATCAAAGTGTTGTGATCACCAAATTGTTCTTCTTTGTATTTGAGGAGGCGGACTTGCGAGTTCGCGGAGTTTCGAGTTCTAGTGAGAGCTCTTTATAGAGGTGCGGCCTCGGCAAGCTTGCATTCTTGCGGTGTGTTGTTCTTGCGGGAATAAGAGAGGGACTAGAGAGTCCAAGAGTTCTAGTGGGAACTCCTTGTAGGTGTTGCGACACCGAATGATTCAGTGGGATCGTTTTATAGTGAAAATCCTTCATAGTGTTGAAGGCGGAGACGTAGAGCAAGTGTGCTCGAACCTCGAAACAAATCTCCCGTATTTGCGATTGCTTTCTCTCTATCTCTTACTTGTTTATATCTTGCATGCACTTATTGTCATATTCATTACTTACTTGATATATTCTTGTGCTTATATTGTCATATGCTTGGGGATTGTTTGCTCACACTTGTATTCAACCAAGAGAGCCAAAGCGGCACCTCAACTCTTACTAGAGGAATCTTTAGGAGATAGTCCAAAGCTCTTTACGGGGAATTCGGCTACACTCTTAGGTTATACTTGGTGCGTTGTGCATAAGAATTTTTAGTTTGCATTAATAGTTTTAATTCCGTATTAATTCACCATTAGATTAGCTAGTCACCTATTCACCCCCCTAAGTGATTTCACTTTTTGTAAAGATTCTGGTTGATTGGTCTAAAATCAGTTATGCCCTAAAAATTTAATTTTTTCTTTTCAAATTTTCTCGTTTCATGAGCTGTGACTGTTCTTTTCATTTTAATTGTTGAAAGTTACTTTTCAATTGTTGAATTTTTTTTTACTTTTAAGAGTTCAATACCAAATTTTATGTGTCGCTGTCTTCAAAGTCTTCATGTGTGTTCACTTAAATTTGGGATCTTGTGGTTGATCAGTAATATATATGTGGATTTTCAGTGGTCGCTTATGTTGTTTAAACAAGCATTGAAATTTGAAAGTGGTTGATTAGTGTCTATTCACATATAAAAGAATTTTATTAATAGATAGTGTCCCCTTGATTCCAGTTAGAGGGAAATATCTATCAATAAATTTATTTTATTAATAATCTTGAATAATCTTAATTAGTAGTTAGTTGATTTGGCAATGAATTGTAATGAATATTCTTTAAAATGCACCACACAAAAGGATTACCAAGAAGAGTACTTAACTTGCTAATTAACTTGTACATAGTAGAATGAAAGAAAGAAAGTTTACATATTGGAGAGAGATTAAGACTAAAACATAGGAAAAAAAACTTTGAGAATAAATTGGTAGATGAAAGAAAGGATTCCTTTGAATCCCCACTACATCATTTTGGTAGAGGACATTAGGGTTTTGACCATATTTTTGAGGCCTCAGACGCCACCTTGTTAGATCTTCTCATGAGTCCAGCAACTCCAGCTTCTCTAAACCTCCCAATCCATATTTGTAGTGTTGGAGAGTTCCTCAGGGCATTTTTTTGAAAAAAATTAATGTTTTGTAGTGCAGAAGTTTGGTTTGAAACATATTTGTGTTGTGCACTGAACTCTAAAGGCCATGTAATCTTTTTATAGCGGTTTCAAGTGGTTAGGTACTCAATTGGCCATGTGAAATAAAGTATGTAAGGACCTTACACTCTCCAATGTTGTCTTGTTTATGTACCTTATTAACTTGTTATAGTAGTATGGTTATGTTTAAAGCTATAATGTACATTTGGTCTTGTTACATCAATTGTTGCTTTATATACCTTTAAACTTGTCATTTTTTAGCATGTGAGGCATAGTGAAATGTGATAGATGCTTTGAAAGATTCTCGAGAATCCTGTGAAAGTACTTTCATATTTCATGTTTGGTAGTGTGTAACTGGTATTAGTAATATCTACTAAGTAAATGTGGGGGTTTATTCTTAGATTTTGTTAATTAAGTATATAGTAACTTAATGAACAGTTTAAATAATATTGGAATATTCTGTTTGAATAAGGTTAGTATCTATAAGTCAATAATTTCCTCCTTGTATTTGTTTTTTTTATTTTTAGCTTAGTTTCTTTCTTCTAAATTCTTGTTCCTTGAAATTTTTAATGTTAAGTTCCATTATTTACCTTCTTTGTACGATATTTCATTGAAATTTTTGTTGTTAATGCAAGAGTGTCAAAGAAAGTGCTTATCACCATGGGGGTTCTTTGTTAGGAGAAAAAAAGGGTTATTATATATACAGATGAACAAGTTGAAACAATTAATCTTACCAATGCTGAAGACTTTGATTGACAAGAACTAAAACACTGATTCAGGATTTAGGTTATGTTGGGGACATCCCTGGACATTATGTAGTGTATTTCAAGGTATGGAATAAGACTTGGGACTCCTCTTCTGTAGTGAGTTGTGACAGAGAGCTTAAAAGTGCTATGGATTATAATATGAGGAGACTGTGGACTTATATGTTTATGATTGCAATAAGAAGCTAGTGGAAGAAAAAGAAGACAATGAACTAGAAGTAGTGGTTGCTGAGCCAAATGATATTGTTGAGCCAAACCATATTGTTGTGCCAAACCCTATTAATGTTGAACCAAATGTAGATGCAGATGCAGATAATGAAGAAGATGATGAAGGTAGGGAAGCGAACGAGCCGGGTTTGGCCCGTCCCAGTCTCAAACCCGCCAGGCCAAGCCCGGACCCACACGCAAAAGACGGGCGGCTTGGCCCACTGGCTGGGCCGGCTGGGCTGGGCCGGCCAGGCCCGAAAGTTTTTAAAAAATTAAAAATAAAGAAAAGACTTTTAAAGTATATTTTTTTGAAAAAATAGATTTGTTAAAATAATTTTTTATTCACAATATTGTCAAATGTGTATGTGTGTAATTGGTCATCACAATCATCTCATTAAGAAGAGGTTCATGATTCGAACCCAGGCAATCACATTTTTTTTTGACATTTTATTTGAGGGAGCGGCGAGAGGCGGAGGAGGAGCGTGGCGGGAGGAGGTGAGCAGCGAGAGACGGTTGCGGAGGAGGAGAGTGATGGAAGGGGGTAGATGGCGGCATAGGAGAGGCTTAGATGCAGAAGAAGGGGCGAATGGCAGCGTAGGGGAGGCCCGGGTGGGTTCGGCGGGGCCCGACCGAGCCGTGGGCCTCCCTACCCAAACTCCAGGGCATGCCTCGGGTATGGAGGAGGGCCCGGGTGACCCGGGCCCGCCCGTGCCTACCCTGGCTAGGTCTATGCCAGTAGGCGAGCCGACCCAGGCCCGTTCGCACCCTAGATGAAGGGATGAAGGCAGTGATGATAGTGATAGTAATAGCGATAGTGATGAAGACAACATGATTGAGGTTAAGGAAAGATTGGGAGAAGAAGCAGAAGAAAATGAAGACCACAATGAGCAAATGCATAAACAAAAGAATAGAAAGTTCACTGAGAATAATAATGAAAAGGAAAAGGAGAAAGGAAATGAGAAAAGTTGTGAGCAGGAAATGGATCAAGACTCTGAACTTGAAAAGAGTTCTGAATAGGACACAACTGAAGCAGATGATGAAGAGAGATGGACTACATGTATGGGGTGGTCCTGGGTGTAATCCTAAGAATGACTGGGTTTCTGACTCTAATGATCCAGATGAGCTGAGGAATTTACAAGGGTTAGATGATGATAGGAGCAAAAGGCCTCCTAAGACAATTAGACAAGAAGGGGACTAACAAAGATAAACTTAGAGCTGGGACAGGAGTTTGGTAGCCCAAATGAATTCAGAGAGCACATCAGGACAAAGACTATTCTTAAAGGGTATGATCTGGCTTGGAAGAAGAATTAGGGTAGCAGAATTAGAGTTGCTTGCTTGAAAAAATGTGGATTGAAGTGCTTTGGGTCTTGGGATAAAGGAGGACTAAATGGGTGATAAAGTCTCCTCACCATGTTCATTTTTATCAAATTATAAAAGAGAATAAACATGCAACAACTGAGTGACTTGCTAAGTACTATGCGGAAGAGTTTAGAGATCAACCAAACTGGTCAAAGAAAGCTATGAGGAGCACTTTCAGAAGAAATCTAGGGTTAGAGTTTATTGATTTAAATTATGGAGAACAAGAAGATTTGCAAAGAAGTATATACAAGATTGCAACATCAAACAATACAAGGACATGTGGAACTACTCCAATGTCATACTTGAAAGAAACCCTGGTGCATATTGCAAGGTAAAAGTAAATAAGAAAATGTTCGTTGAAAAATTGAGCGTGTAAAAAATCTTTAATTACTTGCAAACAAGATTACAACAGATCAAAAATCCGATTACAATTTAGGGAAGAGATGAATCTCCACTTTGTTTAGTGTCGGGTTCTTTGTGTAGCGATGAAGAGTGATTCTTATTCTCCATTGACGAACTGAATTTGAAGCTTGATCTTCTTGCCTCATTGATAACTCACTGGTAAGGTATAAACTTTAAGCAATGACTAAAATCTCAAAGAGATTGAAAATAAAACTTGAACTCAGTAAGTTGTAAAGACTCTTCTCTTATCTCTTCCAACACTCTGTGTGTATCCTCTCTTTTCTCAAAATTCCTTCTTTCAAAATTCTCCTTTTAAAAATCCTACTAGCAAATCTCCTTTTCTATAGCTTTCATAGCTATTTATAGAGATTTCTGGGGTGTAACTCACCCTTAAATCTCTCCATAATAGAAATTTATTCTCCATTAAGTGGGGGAGAAAGTGAGTGTAATTGACCCAGTTAATCGCTGTCTGTTGCAGCAAAAACATGAATCTCGTGTTGGACAGGCTCTCCTATTGGAGTTGGAACGCGGAGCTCGCACGCTTGCATTTTGAAGTTGAAATGCGATATTGATTGAGGTCTGCTTTTAAAGAAGTAACGCTACCTTCGTGTTTAATAAAAGAACTCAACCTTCACGTTTGTTAATGAAACGCAAGGTCTACGTTTGGGGTTGAAACATGACCTTTGTGTTTTGGCATGAGGTCCGCGTTTTGAGGCTTTGTCTTCAATAATTTTTAGACAACCTATAGAACCTCTCCAAAGGTTGTGAAACTCCGTGGTTCACTGGAAAAGATTTCGGAGCACTTTGGACTTCATGTTGACTTGAACTTTCGTGATTGGACTGGCAATCTCTTGAAGTGTCATGAGCTTGATCCTGTCTGAATTATGATCTTCGTGAGTGTACTATTGAACTACTTGAAGCACCAGAGAGGATCGTTGTAAGTATAATGTTGAACTTGTTGAAATGTATCTAGAAGCACAGTCTGGAATTTTTCTGGGCTTTGATTTTCTTGTCGGTGTTCTGTTGAACCGTTTGATTTGTTAACTTCTTTTGCTAGTGTACTATAAAACTATTGCAAAAGTTAAGACCTCAATCAACAAATCTGTTGCTTGAAGTTTGATTTGCTTATCGGTGTACTGTTGAACCGTCTTTGAGTTTTTTTACTTCTTTTGCCACTGTACTGTCAAACTTTGTATCATATCTGTCTTCTTTTTGTTGGAAAATTAGACAGATCAAAATGATCAGTTTTGATTGTCAGATGTAATGATTAACTTAACAATTGAAGGTTGGATGCTTTCATTAAGGAAGTTGAAAAGGAGATGTGTAATTTTAATCGTTGTTCTCATTTTCATTGAGAAAATCGAGGGAATTATTGCCAGAGGTGTAAGCTTTAACATGACAGAGATCAATTTTACACACCAAAGGTAACGGTTAACTTAGCAACTGAAGTTGTTATTTTAAATTAAATTAGATACTTCCATTGAGGAAGTCGAGTAGGCAAGAGAGGTATGATTTTAATCACATTCCTCGTTTTCATCAAGAAAGTAGAGGAAATTACTGTCAGAAGCATGATTAGTGAATTGTTTTGCGATTTGAGCAAATTTTAACGAATTTGTTATTCTGCTGGGAGAAGTTGACAAGTAGAAAAAATCTTATTGTCAGAGGTATGATTTTTAACATAATAGGGACTTGTTTTGTGATTTGAGCAGTCACTTGGAGTAGAGGTTCTCAAACCGCGAAGGCGGTTAACTTGAGTTTGCTGAGCCTCGAGAGGAGTTTGATGACGAGATTGATCTCTGCCATTGTGTTGGCCTTGAGCCATAGCACTGGTCTTGCGGGTCTCTAAGAGATTTCATCGCAAGCCCTGTTGGCTCCAAGGGAGGTTGTATGAACCTCAAGAGAGGTTGAACCGCTTGCTCTATCGAAAAGCGTACAGTTAACTTTCAAAAAAGCTTTTCCTTGAGAAGTCTCTAATGAGGCTAGAGAGCGAGTCTCGCTTAAGACTTTGCGGTACTTTCACATGGATTTGGGGCTAATGGAGCCCGTGAAGAGAAGTTGTTTGAACTTCTCTTGGTCGAATTCGACGACAAGCGATTCAATGATTGACCAGATGAACCTCAAATCGGTTTGCGCTATGACTTTCTCACTGATGGAGAAAACAATCCCTAGCAGACTCGCCATCTTCTGTTCGTCAAAAATTTGAGCATGTAAAAAATTTTTAATTACTTGCAGAGAAGATTATAATGGATTAAAAATTCAATTACAAAAGATGGAAGAGTTGAATCTCCTCTTTGTTTGGTGCCGAGTTCTTTGTGTAGGGTGGAGAGTGATCCACTGACGAACCGAATTTGACTTTTGATCTTCTTGCTCTCATTGATAGCTCATTGATAAGGTATAAATCTTAAGCAATGGTTAAAATCACAAAGAGATTGAAAGTAAAAATTTAAACTCAGCAAGTTGTAAAGAGTCTTCTCTTTTCTCTTCTAACACACTATGTGTATCCTCTTTCTTCTCGAAAAATCCTTCTTCAAAGTTCTCCTCGAAAATCCTCCTAGCAAATCCCCTTTTCTATAGCTTTTCATAGCTATTTATAGAGATTTCTGGGGTGTAACTGACCCCTTAAATCTCTCCATAATGGAGATTTATTCTCCATTAAGTGGAGAGAAAGTGAGTGTAATTGACCCAGTTAATTGCTGTCTATTATAGTAGAAATGTGAATCTCACATTGGACGCAGATCTCGCGTTGGAGTTGGAACGGGAGCTCGCAGGCTCACGTTAGTGTTAAAATGCAGAGCTTCACAGGCTTGCGTTTTAAAGTTAAAATGCGACCTTGATTGAGGTCTGCATTTAAAGAAGTAATGTGACCTTCGCGTTTAATGAAATAATTCAGCCTTCGCGTTTGTTGATGAAACACGATGTCTACATTTGGGGTTGAAACGTGACCCTCGCGTTTTGGCATGAGGCCCGCGTTTTGAGGCTTCGTTTTTAGTAATTTTTAGACAGCTACAAAAAGTCTCCCCAACAATCCAGTATTTAATGGTTTCTTCATCTCCTACTTACCTCAGATTAATGGGTTTAAAGAGGCTTGTAGACCATTTATTGGTCTTGGTGGAATATTCATGAAAGCTAAAATAGGGGGAGCGCTCTTGAGTGCAACTAGCAGGGATGCGAATAATCAAATGTTCCCTCTTGCTGTGGGGGTGGTGACAAAGGAGAATAAGAAGAACTGGAATTTATTCATTACTTGTTTGATAGAGGCTTTGGATTGCAAGCATTCTTTTCAGTGCACTCTGATCTTAAATAGGCAAAAGGTAACAAGTGAATGCTATTTTATATTTTGATAACACTTTGATCACACAGTTTCTTCAATAGACTAATTGAATCACACACTTTAATTACACAAATGAATCACACACTAACTGTTCTTATGCTGGTGTGCTATTTTACACTTTAATATCAGATTGTATGCTATTATGCTAACAGATTATATCTAACTTTAATATCATACACTCAACATGAATCTTATATATAGAGAAGATGTTAAGCTTCTCTTGCATATAAGCAATACATATCAAAACATCTTGAAATCACTTTTTAAGACAAATTTTGATTTTTCTTGAAGTCAACAAAATAGATTTTGATAACAATGAAATCAAATTTTAGTTGACAAAACAAAAGTTGGTACCACTTGATTATATCAATTAGAAAAAATTTAGATACCAATTGAAAAATAAATTTTAGATACCAATTAAAACAAAAAAAATATCAATTGAAAATATAGATACCAAAAGTAAATGTTGATACCAATTAAAAATGAAACATTGTAAGTTTTTGATACTAATGAAATATCTTGTAAATTTTTGATATCAATTAAAAGGTAAAATATGAAGTATATTTTGATATCAAATAAAATACCAATTGAAATGATTAGTAATTGAAATACCAATTGAAAATAAATTTTTCCAATTGAAAATAATGCATAAGTTCATGAACATATACCAATTATCATTAAAAATTAGTCAAATTTAGCATAAACATAATTTGTGCTTTAACAATGTAAAGATGTTGTAAATCATGCACAATCAAATCATATATATATGTATGAAAATGTAAATACCAATCGAAATCGATACTATTTGAAGTTTGAGGCATACATATATAGAAAACACAAATATGAGTATACAAATATAAAAATATCAATTGTGACACCAATTGAAAATACAATGAGGATCAAGTGTATAACTCATACTTACCACCCTATTCATGGACATGTTAAATAGATTTTCAATTTGAGCATACAAGACATGGTCGCCCATCCAACCACCCTTTGGAAGGTGGGGTTTTCAAAAATAGAATTTGAAAATAATTTTAGCATTTTTGAAAACTCTACCAATTGAAGAATAATGACTAGTTTAAAGATAATTTTTGAAAACTAGTACGAAATCCTTCAAGTAAGAAATAAAATATGAATATACACATGAAAAACATGTAAGTCACACGATCATCGACACTCAAGATCTATAAAGCACATATATGCTCATGAAATAAAAATCATGAGTAAACAAAAATAATGTGAGTGTATGACTCATGTAATCAACAAAATCATAGAAACAGGTAATGAGGCTCAATGAAATTTGTTTTAATAAAAAATATGAAAATCATAGAAATTTAATTTTCATCAAAATAATATACCAATTTTAAGGCATATGTATGTTTTGTCTAAAACTAAAGGTATACATACATATCCAAATACAAATGAGTCCATAAAGAAATTTTGCATGAAAAGCAAATGACTCAAGGGTATACATGTATATCTAAAATTTTAAACAAAATTAACATATACATGAAGCTAAACATATTAAAATGAAAACATGTACAAAATAGGGATACAAGTTAAAATGCACGAATCATCAAACTAGACTATACTACTACATCTAATGGGTACAAATGAGCAATTATGCACAAACATTCAAAAATCAAATGTGGCTCATTAGTTGTATAAGTATATACACAAGTTTTAATGAAAGTTATATCTAAACATGTAATCAAAACCATAAAGTGCAGAACTCATAAACGATATGATCATTAGATTAAATGCATGTGCATTAGATTTAGGATATACACAGTAGTTAAACTAAAATGAGAACACAAAAGTAATAATTCATATAAACATGGGTGTTTCTCAAAGACTACTTATGCATATTACTAGTCTAATTAACATGACATTTAACATAATAATCATGAAAAATCAAAACATGCAAAAATCATCAATAAGAGCACGTAAACTAAATGGGAGTTAGAGATAGCTACCAAAACCATTAGGGATCATCTCTATATCTCCAAATTATGGTGGTCCTCCCACCAAACTTCTCTTAAAAGTGATGCATCCAAAATTGTCACCATATAACTCACAACGCATTCACCTCAAGGCACCATTACTCTCACGTCAAGCGAGAGCCCACACCTACATCACATAAAATAGGATTGGCTTTTGGTACCCATACCTTATTGGTCCATGAGGGTTAGCACCTTTCCTAACCCAAACAAATTTATTTGTAAAATTTGAATTGTTAATCCTATCATAACAAAATCTTGCAAGGTGTCCCTTACGTCCTCAATGTGTACAAGTGTACACATGAGTATACATAGTGTCATGTGTGTGAACATGAGAAGCATATGTATGCCGTGTATGGTGTGCATGCATAGGTGGAGTATGTTTCTTCCGAAACATGGATTCCAAACGTGTGTGGTTTATGACACATTGGCTCAAAGTGGAGCCCAAACAATCAACATTCTTCTTTAACATAATTATATCATTTTCAACATTAGAAGAAGTGGAGCATGCAATAGATACACTAGATGGTGAAGCTATAGTAGCATGATAAACATGAGAAGACAAATCATTTTTCAAAGAGGTGTTTTCCTTTGAAACCAAATCCAATTCCTTTGAAATAGAAATAGTCTTATTTTTTAAAGAATCATTTTCCTTTAAAAAAAATCAAGTTTTGAAGATAGAATCTCATTTTTCTTCAAAACATCATTACAATCATTTTTATTTTTCAAAATTTTGTTTTCATTTAGAGCAAGTTCAAGTTGGGATTTCATTTGAAATCTCATCCCTCTCTTGCAAAACCAAATCAAATTTTAAACACAAATCCTTATTTTCTTCTTTTAATCTAAAGCTTTTCTTTTTCAAAACTTTATATTTTTCAAGCACGTTTTCACACACAATAGATAGTTCTTCATTCAAAGCATGGGCATCCATAATATTGTAATCACCTAGAGGGGGGTGAATAGGTGACTAGCTAATCTAAGGTCACTTAATGCGGAATTAAAACTATTTATGCAAACAAAAACTTCTTTAGCTAAACACACCAAGTATAACAAAAGAGTGTCGCCGAATTTCCTTGAAGGGCTCTGGACTAACTCCTCAAGATTCCTCTAGATAAGAGTTGAGGTGCCACTTTAGCTCTCTTGATTGAATACAAGTGTTAGCAAACAATCCCCAAGCACATAACAATTAAGCACAATGTATATCAAGCATATGAAGATAAAGACAATATAAGCATGTAAGATATAAAGACAAGTAAGAGATAGAAAGAGAGCAATCGCAAACACGGGAGATTTGTTTCGAGGTTCGACCACACTTGCTCTACGTCCCCGCCTTCAACACTTGAAGGATTTCCACTAAAATCGATCCTACTGGATCACTCGGTGCCGCAACACCTACAAGGAGTTCCCACTAGAACTCTTGGACTCTCTAGTCCCTTCACTCGTTCCCGCAAGAACAAACACACCGCAAGCCCACTAGCTCGCCGAGGCTTCACCTCTACAAAGAGTTCACACAAGAACTCGAAACACCGCGAACACACAAGTCTGCCTCCTCAAAGCAAAGATGTAAACTTTGGTGATCTAAACACTTTGATCACCTAAAAACAATCTCACAACAAAGATCCCTATGGGATAGGTATAACAATGGATAGCTCAAGTATTTGTGAGAAAAACAAGGATGGAATGTGGTGGTGAAAAACTCAAGAAAACTACTCTTGAAAACTCTTGATAAACTCTCCTTTTGAATGGAAGTATTTGGCTCTAAAACAAGTGAAGAAAACCTCTTAAAAGAGTAGGAAAAACTGGTGCAAAAACCCACTTAAAATCTTATTGAAAACAGTTCATGGGTGCCTCCCTTTTATAGGCTAGAAAAAACTAGCCGTTTGGGCAAAACAGCAGCTTGGACAGCTGTCGGTCGACCGGCCCGGTCGACCGCCTACGGTCAGAAATCTGACCGTTGGAGCCTTGGTCGATCGGCCCGGTCGACCGTGGCCTGGAACAGAGAGAGAGCTCTCTGCCGGTCGACCGACGCGGTCGACCGGGGCTTTCTAGAGAGCAGAGCTCTCTGGACGGTCGACCGGCCCTCCAGCCAAACTGGCGTGCACGTTCTGTGCACGTCGGTCGACCGACTCGGTTGACCGACTCCTGGCTCGGTCGACCGGCCTGGTCGACCGGCAGAAGCCAGACCAGAACATTATAGGGATTAAAAACTAGATATTTTGACTTTGATAAAATCCCATAAAATCTTTAAAATCTACAAAAATAGGTTTAGTATTATACTTTGATATACAAACATGTTTGAGTAAAAATCAAACCATGTTACAAACATTTTGAACTATTTTTGTAACTTAAAAATTTTGGCTCAAAACAAAAACCGTATTTTTCCAAATTGGTTTTTCTAAAACTTCTCCAAATACAAAAACAAGATATTTTAAACACTTTTAAAGTATAGAGTGTATGGATATGATCCACTACACATACATGATGAAATATCTATGTTTTTGTCAATAAGCACTAAAATATGTTTATAGTTTTTAACCAAAACTATTTTTCCAAAATAAAAACTCTTTTGTATTTTTCAAAATGAAAACTCTTTTCCAAAGTGAAAACTCTTTTATGAAAATACAAATAAATCTTGTGTGTGAGTGTATATGGTATACTTGAGCAATCCACCAACTATTCTACTCTTTACATTTTATCTAAAACAAAATCTTAACAAAACAAATCTAGACTCAAGTCTTCTCTTGAAGGGCTTCACTTGAAGTCTTCTTCTCCTTCTTGACTTGGTCCAAACTTGATCCAAAGAGCTAGACTCCTCTTGAGTACTTGATGTGGTCTTGATGCATAGGCTCTTGAATCAAATTGTGCTAGCTCCAAAACTTGACTTTAAATCCTTTGTTGAAGCTAAACACCAACTAAGATCTTGATCATAAATCTGAGACTAATTAAACACAAGATTTTTAGTACTATAACTACATGAGTTGATCATCAAAACTAGAGTGATGGGCCTTTGGGCCAACAATCTCCCCCTCTTTGATGATGACAAAACTCATGGAGTTATATATGCATGGATTAAAGTAAAGCTTCAAAGAAGCTCCCCCTTAACTCATGCATAACAATAAACAAATATATATTCAATTAAAGCTTGTAAACATAAACAAACATGTATGCAAATATAAGGAGATAAACATGCCAATCAAGCATAAAACTATCAAATTTTTCTCTCCTTTCAAATTCTTCTCTCCTTTTCGCAAAACAAAGCAATATGCATAAACAAAAATTCTTCTCCCCCTTTATGTATAAAGTAAGGAAAAACATGCATATAATACTAAAATACTTCTCCCCTTTTTGTCAATCATCAACAAAGGGGTTAAAGTAAACACAAAACAATGTTCTCTCCCTCCTTGTTCGAAACAAAAAAATCAACAAAGGGGTGAAATCAAGCAAATCAATAATAAGAAGAGTTATCAAGCTCCTCAATATAAGATACACTCAACATGAATCTATATATAGAAGAGATGTTAAGCTCCCATTGCATATAGACAATACATATCAAAACATTTTTAAATCAAATTTTTAATAATTACTCAAAACAAAATTTGAAATTTACTCAAGGTAATAAAACACATTTTGAGATACCTTTGTAAATAAACAAAAATTTTAAGATACCAATTGTAATTAAACATATCAAAAATATTTTTAAGATACAAATTGTACCTAAACAATACAAATTTTAAAATTTTCTTAAATCAACAAATCAAGATATCACAAGATATAGATACCATATAAAATAGGAAATTTGTGATACCAAGGAAATTGAAACATTTTTGTATTTTGATACCAATGAAAGAAAATATTTTGATACCAATTGAAATAAATAGATACCAATTGAAGTTTATTGTATATTATGATATAAAAAAATATCAATTGAAAATAATGCATAAGCTTATCAAAATACCAATTGAGATACCAATTGAAAATCAAGATTTGAATTAAGCTTAGTATAAACATACTTTGTATCTTAAACATGTAAATATCTTATAAATCAAGCACAAATAAGTCATATATATGTATGAAAATGAAAATACCAATAGAAATTGATATTATATAAAATGAAGCATACATATATAGGAAACAAAATATGAGTATATACAAAAAAAATATCAATTGAGATACCAATTGAAAATATGATGTAAATCAAGTATATAACTCATAATTACTACCCGTTTTCATGCACAAGATAAAGATTTTCAATATGGCATACAAGGCATGGTCGCCATCCGTCCGCCCATAAAGGGGTTGGTAGGGGTTTTCAAAATTAGGAGGCTGAAATATTTTTTTATTGAGAAAACTCTATCATTTGAAGAATAAATAACTAGTTAAAGTAATTTTTAAAAAATTACTTAAAGACCCTTCAAAAACATGAGACCAAATTATATGTCTATCATGAAACATACTAAATACATAAAGGTTGACACTCGAAATCTATAAGGCTCAAATATAATCATGAAACAAAGTCATGAATAAACAAATAAAGTGTGAGTGTACAAGGATCATGTAATTAGCATTTTTCATGAAGATAGTCAATAAAGTTCAAAAGCATCAATCATGTGAAAAACATGAAAATTCATTTTTCATATAAAGATGAAAATCATAAAAATTCATTTTTCATCTAAAAACAAACTTCTAGGTATATGTATGATTTTATCCAAACTAATAATATGCATACATATCCCAAAACATAAAAGGAGTCCATAATATAAATTACATGAAGGCAAATGACTCAAGGGGTATACATGTATATTTATTAGATTTGAAATAAAAATTACATATACATGAAGTAAAACATGTAAATAGGCAAAACAAGTGTAAATGAGAAAATCATCAAAACTAGCTTATACATGTGCATATAGTGAGTACAAATGAACAATAAAGTGCAAACCTATATGAATCAAAATGTTGCTCACTACTTGTACAAGTATATACGCAAGTTTTGACAAAAACTACATCTAAACTAGTATTTACCACATGAAGCATAAAGCATAAAACATACTTATTTTAACAAACATTAAAACATGTTAAAAATCATCAATTATAAAAGCATGTATATAAAATAGGAGTTTTAGAGATAGTTACCAACACATGAACTATACTCTAATTCTCCACAACATGGTGGTTGTCCCACCAAACCTCCTTGATAGCGGTGCATCAAATGTGTGTCCATCAAGTCCATGCATCCACCACCAAGGCACCAATTCTCTCACGTTTTGTGAGAGCCCGCACCTACATCAAATACAAAAGGTGGGGATTTTGGTACCCATTTTCTTTTGGGTCCATGAGGGTTAGCATTGTAAGGAACCCAAACATTCTTGTTAGTAAAATTTAAAGAATTTATTCTATCATAACCAAATTTTGCTAAATGGCCTTTGCGACCGTAATGTGTACACTTGTACACTCTACTATGCACATGTGCATGAGTATGATCATGGCGTGCAAAATGTGCATAAGCATGCTGTGGGTGTTGTGCATGAACATAGGAAACTTGTTTCTTTTGAAACAAGGATTCCAATCTAGAATGGTTAAATGCACATTTTCTCAAGGTTGAGCTCAAACAATCTATTTTATCTTTCAAAAAATTAACTTCATTTTTATCAATAGTTGTGGCATGAAAAGCATGATCAACAAACTTTTTCTTTTTAGAAACATTAACTTTTTCTTTTTCAACAATTTTTTCTTTTTAAGGAGTTATTTTCATTTAAAGCAATCTCCTTTTGTTTTTCCACCAAAACAATTTTATTTTTCAAAGAAGTATTTCCTTCACAAAGATCATTCAATTTAGAAAGCAAGGAAATATTTTCATTTTTCAAACTTTCATTTTCTTTTGAAAAACATTCCAATTTACCTTGTAAAGAATCTTTTTCTTTTAACAAGCAATCAAATTTATTTTTCATTTTCTTGTTATTCTTTTTAAGCAATTCATATTTTTCAAGAAGTTGTTGACAAAATGATTCAAGCTCATCATAAGACATATCAACATCTTCTTCTACCTCAGATTCGGTATTTACCTCAAGGGGGTTATCCCCTTGGACCATGTAGCATACGTTGGAAGCGTCACTTCCAACATCCGAGTCGCTCCCCGCATAATATTTTTCTTTTTCGCCAAGGGAGATGATGGTGTTCCAAACTACAAAAGCCGAGTCAAGATTAGCAACCCTACATAAATAATCATTATTTAGGGTACTCTTCAAAGCATGAATGGCTTTTGAGTTAGCCTCAATATACTTGCTATTATTAACATATGAATCTTTAATAGTAGCAAGATAAACATGAATGCCTAGGCCTTTGAGGTACATAGACATCTTAACCTTCCAAGTTTGGATGTTAAGAATGTCAAAGGTGGGAGGTGACATGAAATCCATAGTGTGTGTACAAATATTTTGATTAGCTATAAATGAGGATCTTTAACTCAAGGTTGTTAGACCCAAATCAAGAGCACGTGGCTCTGATACCAATTGTAATCACCTAGAGGGGGGTGAATAGGTGACTAATTAATCTCATGGTCACTTAATGCGGAATTAAAACTATTTATGCAAATAAAAACTTCTTTAGCTAAACATACCAAGTATAACACAAAAGTGTAGCCGAATTTCCCGTGAAGGTCTCTGGACTAACTCCTCAAGATTCCTCTAGATAAGAGTTGAGGTGCCGCTTTGGCTCTCTTGGTTGAATACAAGTGTTAGCAAACAATCCCCAAGCACATAACAATTAAGCACAATGTATATCAAGCATATGAAGATAAAGACAATATAAGCATGCAAGATATAAAGATAAGTAAGAGATAGAGAGAGAGAGAGCAATCGCAAACACGAGAGATTTGTTTCGAGGTTCGAGCACACTTGCTCTACGTCCCCGCCTTCGACACTTGATGGATTTCTACTAAAATCGATCCCACCGGATCACTCGGTGCCGCAAAACCTATAAGGAGTTCCCACTAGAACTCTTGGACTCTCTAGTCCCTTCACTCGTTCCCGCAAGAACAAACACACCGCAAGCCCACTAGCTCGCCGAGGCCGCACCTCTACAAAGAGTACACACAAGAACTCGAAACACCGCGAACACACAAGTCCGCCTCCTCAAAGCAAAGATGTAAACTTTGGTGATCTAAACACTTTGATCACCTAAAAACAATCTCATAACAAAGATCCTTATAGGATAGGTATAGCAATGGATAGCTCAAGTATTTGTGAGAAAAACAAGGATGGAATGTGGTGGTGAAAAACTTAAGAAAATCACTCTTGAAAACTCTTGATAAACTCTCCTTTTGAATGGAAGTATTTGGCTCTAAAACAAGTGGAGAAAACCTCTTAAATGAGTAGGAAAAACTGGTGTAAAAACCCACTTAAAATCTTATTGAAAATAGTCCATGGGTGCCTCCCTTTTATAGGCTAGAAAAAACTAGCCGTTGGGGCAAAACAACAGCCTGGACGGCTGTCGGTCGACTGACCCGGTCGTTCGCCAACGGTCAGAAATCCGACCGTTGGAGCCTCGGTCGACCGTGGCCTGTAACAGAGAGCAAAGCTCTCTGCCGGTCGATCGACCCGGTCGACTGGGGCTTTCCAGAGAGCAGAGCTCTCTGGACGGTCGACCGGGTCGGTCGACCGGCCCTCCAGCCAAACTGGCGTGCATATACTGTGCACGTCGGTCGACCGACTCCTGGCTCGGTCGACCGGCCCGGTCGACCGGCAGAAGCCAGACCAGAACATTATAGGGATTAAAAACTAGGTATTTTGACTTTGATAAAATCCCATAAAATCTCTAAAATTCTACAAAAATAGGTTCAATATTATACTTTGATATACAAACATGTTTGAGTAAAAATCAAACCATGTTACAAATATTTTGAACTATTTTTGTAACTTAGAAATTTTGGCTCAAAACAAAAATCGTATTTTTCCAAATTGGTTTTTCCAAAACTTCTCCAAATACAAAAACAAGATATTTTAAACACTTTTAAAGCATAGAGTGTATGGATATGATCCACTACACATACATGATGAAATATCTTTATTTTTGTCAATAAGCACTAAAATATGTTTATAGTTTTTAACCAAAACTATTTTTCCAAAATAAAAACTCTTTTGTATTTTTCAAAATGAAAACTCTTTTCCAAAGTGAAAACTCTTTTATGAAAACACAAATAAATATTTTGTGTGAGTGTATATGGTATACTTCAGTAATCCACCAACTATTCTATCCTTTACATTTTATCTAAAACAAAATCTTAACAAAACAAACCTAGACTCAAGTCTTCTCTTGAAGGGCTTCACTTGAAGTCTTCTTCTTCTTCTTGACTTAGTCCAAACTTGATCCAAAGAGCTAGACTCCTCTTGAGTACTTGATGTGGTCTTGATGCATAGGCTCTTGAATCAAACCGTGCTAGCTCCAAAATTTGACTTTAAATCCTTTGTTGAAGCTAAACACCAACTAAGATCTTGATCATAAATCTAAGACTAATTAAACACAAGATCATTAGTACTATAACTACATGAGTTGATTATCATCAAAACTAGAGTGATGGGCCTTTGGGCCAATAAATATCATCTCCTGAAGAACTAGCACAATCATCTAGTTGAGTTTCTGACTGTACCTCAAGGGAGTCATTCCCTTGGACCATGTAGCAAGCTTGTTGGATTCTCCTTCACTAGATTCTTTCTCCACATATTTTGTCGTTTGTAACTTGGGAGAGGTCAAAGTATTCCACACTGCAAAAGCGGAATCACAATGAGAAATAATAGATAAATGTTCTTTACTAAGAGTGCATCTAAGTGTCTCTAGGGCTTGTGCATTGGCTTCCATATGCTTATTATTACCACGATAAGATTTCTTGATAGTAGCAAGGTAAACATGCACACCTAGCGTTTTAAGGTACATGGACATCTTAACTTTTCAAACATCAATGTTGGAAGTATCATACATGGGTGGGGTCATGAAGTCCATGAGTGTGCGTAAACAAGTATGTGTGCAAATACTAGATTAGCTAACCAAGATCTCACTCCTAGGTAGTTAAACGTAATATCAGAAGCCTCGGCTTTGATACCAATTGAAAATACACCTAGAGGGGGGTGAATAGGCGTATGGCTAATCTAATGACAAATGATGCGAAATTAAAAACTAATTGCAACACTCTTTGGTTACACTAAGTATGTTACAATTAGTTTTTAATTCCGCATCATTTGTCATTAGATTAGACATACACCTATTCACCCCCTCTAGGTGTATTTTCAACAATGACATCATTGGTCCACATCAATCACAAGCACCTACTACTGGCATTGAGTAGGAATGAAGGGATATGCTTACTTTTTTAGACTTCTTTTGGTGTAAACACTATGAATTGAAAAGTTTAAATTATAAACTTGAATTTTGTAATAGAAAACTGAAATCACCTAGAGGGGGGTGAATAGGTGATATGGCTAATCTAGAAACTAAATGCGGAAGCTAAAACTAATTTGCAACTATACTTAATACAACCAACGAGTGTAGCCGAATTCCCCATGAAGGGCTCTGGACTAACTCCTCTTGATTCCCCTAGATAAGGGTTGAGGTGCTATATGAAGCTCTCGTGGTTAAGTACAAGTGAGGCACACACAAACAATCCAAGCATATAAGGATAAGCAATATGAATCAAATGCAAGGACAACACAAGCATACAAGATATGAATGAATGATGCTATGCACAACACAAATAAAGAGAGAGAGAGAGAGAGAGAGTAAAGAGACAATGGATCAAACGCAAACACAAAGATATGTTCCGAGGTTCGAGCCCCTAGCTCTACGTCCCCGCCTTCACCGAGAAGGATTTCTATTCCACTAGGAGTACCGAACTCCTCTCTCAACCAATACAATGCCACCGAGACAATACAACACAATCCACCTCTACCGAAGAGGGATAGGCCCGTAGCCAAACAACCAAACTCCACCTCTCACTAGAGGGAGCAAACCAACAATCTCAACCTCTACCAAAGAGGGAGCAACCCAACAATGAAAGGGTTTACAACTTGGTGGTATCTTTCAACCACAAACAATCTCTTTTCCCACAAACAAATGATCCTAATAGAATAGGATAGAAGATAGCTCAAGTGTGAAAAACTTAGAGTTTGGAAAACAAAAACTCAAAGAAAAATACTTGGGAAAACTCTTTGTAAAAGATAGAAATGAAGAACAATACAAATCTCCCAAATTTCTATTTTCTTTGATTTTTTCAAAACCCTAAAACAAATAAGATGAATCCTTTTTGGCACAAAAACACTTTTAAAAACTTGTTAAAAACACTTGAGAAGGTCTGGAAATTTTGCTCTCAAAAACTTGGCCAAAATCCCAAAGAAATGGAGTTTATATAGGCCAAACCCTAAAACTAGCCGTTGGCTGTTTTTACAGCCTGGACGGCTGGCGGTCGACCGCCGATTTACAGAGAGCAAAGCTCTCTGTCCGGTCGACCGTCCGGTCGACTGGCCCAGTTGCCTGGCCAACGTGCACAAGGCTGTGCACGTCGGTCGACCGGCGCTGGAACACGGTCGACCGCCAAAGCCTGACAGCCAAATTTTCTGGGACAGAAAAACAGTTTAAAAATATTCTTAAAAATACTTAAAAATCTTCTAAAAATCCCCAAAAATAGTTTTAACATTTTGCATTGATATATAAACATGTGATAAAAATTTCAACTCAAATATCAAGCAATTTGAACTATTTTTGTGTCTTATCATTTTTGCCAAAAACCAAAAACTGTATTTTGTCAAACTTGGATTTTTCAATAGGAAATCTGATTTTTCCTAAAACTCATAGAAATACAAAAACATGATATTTGAACATTATTAGACATGTTGCATATGGACATAGGTCCAATGTACAAGAAACAAATATATATCATAGTTTTTGTCTTTAATTCCAAAATAATGTTTTGTTAAAAATACCAAAACATAAAACACATGAATAGGTATGTCAAACTAAGTTTGTATAAGTCATGAAGCATGTATGTATATCGAACACATCTAATATACATAAAAACAAAGTAAACTTGTTTTGATCTACTATTCATGAAAACCAATATTCAAAAACATAAAACTTGTGTGTGTTGTGAACTTGAGCATATCAACTATCTAATCTTTACAAATGGATCTAAACACACTAAACTATGGATACCTAAGTCTTCTTGACGATCTTCAATCTTCAAGTTGACTCGATCCAAACCACTCCTTTGTTGAGCATATCATGATCACGGTTTGGAAAGGCTTCAAAACTCCTTAGTTGAAGCAAAACACCAACTAATATCTTGATAAATGATCTGAAACTAAAATCACAAGATTATTAGTAAACATAACTATATGAGTTAATCATCATCAAAACTAGAGTGGAAGGCCTCTGGGCCAACAATCTCCCCCTTTTTGATGATGACAAAACTCATGGAGTTATATATTCATGGATTAAAGTTAAGCTTCAAAGAAGCTCCCCCTTAACTCATGCATAGCAATAAACAAATAAATATGCAATAAAAGCTCATAAACATGTATGCATAGTCATGCATAAAACAAGGTACCAAATACAAAAACATGCTCTTGATACCAAACATACGAAATGCATCATGCATAAAACGTGCTCTTGATACCAATAAAAACATGCTCTTAAATAATGCTCTTGATACCAATTAAACAATTTAAACGACAAACTAATAAATAAAACAAAACATGTATAAACTCAAATACTTCTCCCCCTTTTGTCAATCATCAATAAAGGGGTCCAAGTAAAAACAAAAACATTTTTCTCACCCTTTTTGTTCGAAACAAAGAATTAACAAAGGGGTCAAACAAACAAATTAATATAAATTTTCATGGATACCAATTGAAAGAAATAGATCAATAAATACTAATGAAAATAAACAAAAATCTTGATACCAATTGAGTAAACAAATAAGCATCTTGATACCAATTTTGAGAAAACAAATACAATCTTGATACCAATTTAAAGTATTATTCTTTTTAAGCATATGATACCAAATTGAAATTATTATTTTCTATCATAAAGTAAGGGAGTGGAATACAAAACCCATGGTAAACCAAATACCAATTGAAAGATAAAATACGAGTTTTCTCCCCCTTTATGAAATACCAAATAAAACGATGCTTAAGCTTGTTTAAGATACCAATTGAAAACTAATCAATTAAAACATGATGGTCATTAAAACTCAAGCTTAGCATAAACAAAATATATATATGTATGAAAAATAGATACCAATCGAAATTGATACTCTTTGAAATGTAAGCATACATACATAAAAATATATATGAGTATACAAAAATGTCAATATTGATATCAATTGAAAGAATCCAATGATATCAATTGAAACAACAATAAAATCAAATGTATATCTCATATATCCTATCACCCAATCATGTTCAAGTTTAAAATGATTTTCACTATAAAGCATACATGAGCATGGTCTCCCATCCAACCACCCTTAGAAGGTAGGGGTTTTCAAAACTAGGTTTGAAAAATATAGTATGTTTGAAAACTCTACCATAATGAAGAATCTCGCAACTAGTTAAATGAAAAATCTTGAAAACTAGTACGAAATCCTTCAAGTAAGGAATAAAACAAAATTATTTTTCATGAAACACGCGTAAATCACATGGCACTAAACACTCAAAATCAATAAGGCACATATCAAACTTATGAAAAGAAACCGTCAAATATGGTGAGTGTACAAGTGTAATGTAAAAACACATAATCATGAAAATATTCAATTAAGCTAATGTGGAATTCCTTTAAAACAAGAAAATCATCAAAAATTATTTAATCTTCAAGGCATATGTATGTCTTATATAAACTAAAGCATACATACATATCCAAACACAACGAGTCCACAAATGTATATGCATGAAGGCACGTGGCTCAAAGGATATACATGTATATCTAATAGTTTAGACAAGATAGACATATACATGAAGTTTAAACATATGAACATGAAATCATGAAAAAATGGGAATACAAGTCAAATGCATGAATCATAAAAACTAGACTATACTA
This sequence comes from Agave tequilana, assembly GCA_038442645.1. Lineage (NCBI taxonomy): Eukaryota > Viridiplantae > Streptophyta > Magnoliopsida > Asparagales > Asparagaceae > Agave > Agave tequilana. The sequence goes on along the minus strand of JAVJIF010009508.1, from coordinate 29,038 downwards.
GCACATCTAATGGGTACAAATAATCGTTCAAGCCCAAACATATAAAAGTTTTTTTGTGGCCCACTATATGTACAAGTATAAATCCTAGTCTTAATAAAAACTAACATTTAAACATATATTCAAATCATGAAGCATCAAAACAAAACAAAAATCATAAACACACATATGATCATTATGTATATGCATGTGCATTAGATCTAGGACATACATATTAGTTAAAAACAAGGTGAGAACACATAGATATAGGTCCATATTAAACATGGGTGTCTCAAATAACTAAACATGTATATCACTAATCTAATAAACATGACATAGGCATAATGAACAATAAAACATGACATGCTATAAATCGATGAACATGAAAAAAGCATGTAAATATAAACAGGAGTTAGAGATCGATACCAAAACTGATGAGGGCACCGCTCTAGTTCTCCAAACCAAGGTGGTCCTCCCACCAAACATCCCTTGAAAGTGATGCATCCAAATAGTCATCATGAAGCTCGGAACGCATCCACTCCAAGGTACCTCTACTCTCACGTCATGCGAGAGTCCACACCTACATCAAATACAATAGGGGTGGTCTTTGGTACCCATATCTTTTTGGGTCCATGGGGGTTAGTCCCTTCTCTAACCCAAACAAATTTATTTGCTAAATTTGAAACATGTATACGATCATAGCAAAATTTAGCAAGGTGGCCCTTACGTCCACAATGTGTACAAATGTACACATGAGCATACATGGTGTGATGGTGACCGTGGGAAGCATGTGTATGCCGTGGATGGTGTGCATGCATAATAGGAACTTGTTTCTTCCGAAACAAGGATTCCATTCGTGTATGGCTCTTGGCACAATGGTTCAACGTGGAGCCCAAACAATCCACTCTCTTCTTTAACAAATAAATATCATCATTAATCTTAGAAGAAGAGGTGCATGCAATAGGTGATCTAGATGGAACTACCCTAGCATGGCAAATATGTGAATCAATATTATTTTTCAAAACAATATTTTTCTTTAAACAATCTTCTAAATCCTTAGAAATAGAAGCAATTTTTATTTTTAAAGAATCATTTTCTTTTAAAACAAAATTAAATTTTGAAGACAAGTTTTCATTTTTCTTCAAAATAACATTGCAATCATTTTTAGATTTCAAAAATTCATTTTCTTTTAGAACAAGGTCTAGTTGAGATTTCAATTAATCTCTCTCATTAGAAATCTCAACCTTCTCTTTCAAAACCATGTCAAGTCTAGAAAGCAAATTTTTATTTTCATTGTTAAGTCCTAAACTTTTCTTTTTCAACAAATTATATTTTTCAATCAATTTTTCACAAACAATTGAAAGTTCTTCATTCAAAGCATTAGGATCAACATAGTCATTACATGAAGAACTAGCATTATCACAATCTAATTGAGATTCCGAAGATACCTCAAGGGAGTCATTCCCTTGGATCATGTAGCATTGAGATTCGGATTCTCCACTAGATTCTTCCTCTTATGGATTGGCAATTGAAGCTTGGAGGTGGTGGTTGTGGTCAACTTGTTTCACATTGCAAAGGCGGAATCAAGGTTAGAAACATGCATAAGATAATCTTTTGAAAGCGTGCTCCTAATAGCCTCAAGGGCTTGTGCATTGGCCCCTATATGATTGCTATTACCAAGATAGCATTTCTTGGTAGCGACAAGGAAAACATGCAAGCCTAGGGTTTGTAGGTAAATGGACATCTTAGTCTTCCAAACAATGATGTTGGAAGAATCAAACATAGGTGGGGTCATGAAGTCCATGGGTCCAAACTAAATGTGTGCAAACAAAAATATGCAAATGCAAATGTAGATTAGCTAAACCAAGATCTCACTCCTAGGTGGTTAAACCTAAAGTATCAGGAGCGTAGGCTCTGATACCAATTGAAATCACCTAGAGGGGGGGTGAATAGGTGATATGGCTAATCTAGAAACTAAATGCGGAAGCTAAAACTAATTTGCAACTACACTTAATACAACCAACGAGTGTAGCCGAATTCCCCGTGAAGGGCTCTGGACTAACTCCTTTTGATTCCCCTAGATAAGGATTGAGGTGCTATATGAAGCTTTCATGGTTAAGTATAAGTGAGGCACACACAAACAATCCAAGCATATAAGGATAAGCAATATGAATCAAATGCAAGAACTACACAAGCATACAAGATATGAATGAATGATGCTATGCACAACACAAATAAAGAGAGAGAGAGAGAGTAAAGAGACAATGGATCAAACGCAAACACAAAGATATGTTCCGAGGTTCGAGCCCCTAGCTCTACGTCCCCGCCTTCACCGAGAAGGATTTCTAATCCACTAGGAGTACCGAACTCCTCTCTCAACCAATACAATGCCACCGAGGCAATACAACACAATCCACCTCTACCGAAGAGGGATAGGCCCGTAGCCAAACAACCAAACTCCACCTCTCACTAGAGGGAGCAAACCAACAATCTCAACCTCTACCAAAGAGGGAGCAACCCAACAATGAAAGGGTTTGCAACTTGGTGGTATCTTTCAACCACAAACAATCTCTTTTCCCACAAACAAATGATCCTAATAGAATAGGATAGAAGATAGCTCAAGTGTGAAAAACTTAGAGTTTGGAAAACAAAAACTCAAAGAAAAATACTTGGGAAAACTCTTTGTAAAAGATAGAAATGAAGAACAATACAAATCTCCCAAAATTTCTATTTTCTTTGATTTTTTCAAAACCCTAAAACAAATAAGATGAATCCTTTTTGGCACAAAAACACTTTTAAAAACTTGTTAAAAACACTTGAGAAGGTCTGAAAATTTTGCTCTCAAAAACTTGGCCAAAATCCCAAAGAAATGGAGTTTATATAGGCCAAACCCTAAAACTAGCCGTTGGCTGTTTTTACAGCCTGGACGGCCGGCAGTCGACCGCCCGGTCGACCGCCAACGGTCGATTTTTCGACCGTTGGAGGAACCCGATCGACCGCCCGGTCGGCCGCTGATTTACAGAGAGCAAAGCTCTCTATCCGGTCGACCGTCCGGTCGACCGGCCCAGTTGCCTGGCCAACGTGCACAAGGCTGTGCACATCGGTCGACCGACCGGTCGACCGGCTCTGGAACACGGTCGACCGGCACGGTCAACCGCTAAAGCCTGACAGCCAAATTTTCTGAGACAGAAAAACAGTTTAAAAATATTCTTAAAAATACTTAAAAATCTTCTAAAAATTCCCAAAAATAGTTTTAACATTTTGCATTGATATATAAACATGTGATAAAAATTTCAACTCAAATATCAAGCAATTTGAACTATTTTTGTGTCTTATCATTTTTGCCAAAAACCAAAAACTGTATTTTGTCAAACTTGGATTTTTCAATAGGAAATCTGATTTTTCCTAAAACTCATAGAAATACAAAAACATGATATTTGAACATTATTAGACATGTTGCATATGGACATAGGTCCAATGTACAAGAAACAAATATATATCATAGTTTTTGTCTTTAATTCCAAAATAATGTTTTGTTAAAAATACCAAAACATAAAACACATGAATAGGTATGTCAAACTAAGTTTGTATAAGTCATGAAGCATGTATGTATATCGAACACATCTAATATACATAAAAACAAAGTAAACTTGTTTTGATCTACTATTCATGAAAACCAATATTCAAAAACATAAAACTTGTGTGTGTTGTGAACTTGAGCATATCAACTATCTAATCTTTACAAATGGATCTAAACACACTAAACTATGGATACCTAAGTCTTCTTGACGATCTTCAATCTTCAAGTCGACTCGATCCAAACCACTCCTTTGTTGAGCATATCATGATCACGGTTTGGAAAGGCTTCAAAACTCCTTAGTTGAAGCAAAACACCAACTAATATCTTGATAAATGATCTGAAACTAAAATCACAAGATTATTAGTAAACATAACTACATGAGTTAATCATCATCAAAACTAGAGTAGAAGGCCTCTGGGCCAACAAAAACTTGTATTGAATTGAAGGCTTGGAAAAATGTTGTGTGGATGTATGGAAAACTTGTGTATCTGAAAATTTGTAAGGGCTTGGAAAATTTGTGTTAAGCTTTAAGTTATGTGGGGATATGTTTATGAATTATATCAAATTATGTATCAAGCTTAAGTTGAGTTTTTATATGTGATAGATTTATGTATCTGATAAGTTTATGTACAAGTTTATATATGTTCTCAGTTCTATTTTATATTGGATGTGATTTGGACCTACAGGTTTAAATAGTATTATCATTTTCATCTAGTCCTCTAAGTTAAGGATTTTGAGTTTGAAATGAAACATGCCTTGAGAACTTTCTAATGTTTGTTGAGAAAGGATTTTGATTTGGTCCTCTAAGTTAAGGATTTGGATTTTAACCGGTAATTAGAGTTTCTAATGATACTTGTGATTTTTGATTTTCTGATGCTAAGTTTCTAACTTTGCTTCTACTGAGAAAACTCTAAAGTTCGTTAAGCATTTTGAGGTTCTAATTTTACTTATAGTAAGAACTCCCAAGTCTCATCAAGTCTCAACAGAATTTTGCTTTAAATTTAATCCTAAATACATTAAAAATTATGTAAACAAAAAAGACATCATTAACTCTAGCTAACAACTGAATTTGGGGAATTTGGAAGAGAAATTTGTTTTCCATTGATTTGCGAAAAGGGAAAACTTACAAAAAAAAAGTGTCGAGGAGCTAAATTACAAGTAATTCTTTGTAGGAAGAAGATTACAGGTAGATCTCCTCTGAGATTTCTGGGAAAGTGTGCGGGTAGGATTCTGATCAGCGCGCGATCACTTTATCCTTTGACGATGTGATCGGTCAGATGATCGAACTGCCTCCTAATAGGACTCCCTTCTCGCTTGGTTTGGGGAATCGGAGAACAGGGGATCAGTAGAGCCCTCTTGCTGCTTCTCGAGCGGCCTCCGCTTGGGAATTCCTTCTCGCCTGGTTTCAGAAATTCCTTGAGAGGGAGGAAGATCTTAGGATATTAGCACCCTAAATTTATCCTTGTAGGATTAGAGAAGTAATTCTCTAAATTCTTGGAAGCGAGAGAGTAAATCTCTTGTTGCCTTAAGCTTTGAAGCCACCAAAGAATCTTATACTTTTCAAAGCCTCTTGGACTTGAATCTTTTCAAGACCCTGAGCTTAGCCTTGGAAGCGAGAGAGTAGATCTCTAATCTCCTCTAGCCCCTTTCTTGTGAGCCTCTAGTAGGCTATTTATAGGGAGAACAGGGGTATAATCGCCCTGAAAATCTGGAAACAAATTGAGTCAATCTGTTTTGTATCTGGAAAGTAGCCTCGCCGCGAGGCTATAAACTACTTCTGCGAAGCTAGGGATAGAATATAGCGCTAACCCCTTGATTCGCTCCGCTAAATGAGGGATATTTCCTTGATCTTCTTTAGTTAATTGAGAGATCTCCCATGATCTTCTTACCTGATTGGGAGAGTCAAAAGATCATGGCAGGAAATTGCCAAATTTGATTTCAATCAACATGATCTCATCTGGAGATTTAATTTCATCTGGAGATTTGATTAGTCAAAATGACTATAAAGGACTCGCAGTGGAGTCGTTGCGTTGAGCTATAGCGGACCTGGGAGAAGCTTCTGGCGAAGCTAGAGGAATGCTCTCAGGGGAGCTAGATAAAACTTGTGGCAAAGCTACCAGTCAACCTTTTGCGCGGCTGCGTGGAGCTTCGAGCGAAGCTAACTTTCTGCAGAGTTAACTGAGCATTCCCAGGCGAAGCTATAAGTTAGCTCGCAGCGAGGCTATGAAGGAGCTTCCTGTGATGCTAAACAACTTTGGTTTCTCATGCGAGACTTATCTCGTGGGTTCGTGCGAGACTAAGTGTTGAGCTAACTTAGTGTCTCTGGACCTGCTCAGGTCTTCTTCAAAGGCAATCTTGGCTTACTATCTGCTTTACTGGATCAGTAGAGTCCAAGTCGCTGATTTGTCCCTCAGATATAGGCAAAAACTGGTCGTCAGCTTGTCTGTGACTTGTCTTTCGTAAATGCTGAAACGTTAGACATCGTTCAGACCGGTTGAAAAGCCGTGTAACGCCCCGATCCCGTAGGTACGGAGACGTTATGGCGACGTACATACGCGAGGTGAAAACAACCTCACGCGTACGTTAAGCCTCAGTACAATAAATAATCTCCATCAATACCTGAGTTCCAGCGTGAAATAAGTACAAGAATACCTGCAGAAAGAGGTCAGCGATCATAACAGATATGAAAAATAGGGACAAATAAGATAACAGAAATAAATCACCAAGATACCTATGAAAAGTCCCGATGAGGAATCTCCTATGTGACTCCATGGCACTCTCCGATACTACGGTAACTCGGATCTCCAACTTGGGCATGAAAACCAAGGGTCGTCAGAAAGCGACCTAGTGAGTGGTAAAATGAAGGAGGCAGTAATATATACAATAGTAATACAAGCACGATAATAATATATAATACATAATGTGAAACTAGTGATACCATATAATAAGGATATAATAAGCAGTAGAAATAGATAAACATGTCATCTTTTATTACCATCACTACCTAGCCGGTTATTATCGGGTCATGTCTATAGTCGTGTCCAGTTTATAGAATAAATGTTGTGGTCTAGTGGAGACGTGATAGAAGTGAACATGCAGGTGAGCATATGCAATATGAACATGCAGGTGAGCATATGCAATATAATCACAATACTGTATTGTGCATCTACAGTAAAGATGTCTGCAAGGTATACAGAAAACAGAATAGATGCAATGCAGAACATGCGTAGTATGCCACCACAGAAAATAGAACATGTACCAGGTAAAGTAACAAGTATACAGGTAACATGCTATCGGATAAATGATCAGGAACAGTAACAAGTACAACTAAACAATAAGTATACATGTATCAGGCAAGTCATGACATTTAGACAATAGTAGCAATCAGTACCACCTGGTATTTGAATCAATCTCTTCCAGTGTCCCATACCACTGGCAGTTCATACTGGAGCCCGCACTCCAGTCGAACCCATCCGGACATGGCCTACGGGTACCATTATCCAAACGAGAGAGTGACCAAATAACAAGTGTTCCCGACGTCACTATTGTGTATACTATTATCTTCTGTTAATTGAAAACCCATGGTCGAGGAGCTCTTATCGGGTGGGTGTATCCCGTGCATACCCGGGACAACGGCCTTAAACAGATCCCTGGCTGCTGAGACCAGGGTCAGCCCGCTAAGGCTGTAACATGTAACGGGATCTCAATGAGCTAACACAATAACAGGAAACTGGAGCTCATGAGTAACAGATGGTAGCCAGCACTACCCCGTCCCCTGCAGCGGGACAAACAATGGATCCAAACATCCACCCGACAGGATCTAGTCAACCGTCAAGTCTCCCCCATACCCAAGTTCTCTTTATTATCTATCACTATACAGTATAACAAGTACTAGCACGGAACATGGTACATGTAATACGATAACATGACATGAGCTCTGTTGATAGCATGAAATATGATAATGGGAAACGGGAAACAATAGATGTGGAATTTCACACATTGCATATCAACAGCTCTCATGTCCAGTAACGGGAATATCAATCTCAGAACGGGAAATAATCTTGTAACGGGAATAACAATATCAGTCACGGGAAACAAGCATATAACAAGAATACGGGGATAACATGGAACAATAAGACATGTAATATGCACGGGGCTCTATATGACAAGAATAGTGAAACCATACATGCATGTATGGCCGTGATATGTAAACATGCCGTTTATGATGATATGTATGATGATAATAATAATATGAAATGCGATAGTCCGTGCATGGTTATATCCGTGTACCAGTGGAATATCTATATGTCGCAATAATCTGTGTAATCTATCTATGTCTCACTAGTACATGTCATAACAGTGGTCAGTGTATAATGGAATATCATGTCTAGTGAACTACCGTAGCCGTGTAATGATGATACCAGTGCATGAAAAACGGTGTCCTGCATTCCTATCTAGTGATATTGTATCGAGTACCGTGGATCAGTATACAGGTGATGATAGTTATCTAACTGTGATATACTACATGAAATAATAGTGTCCACGAATATGGTGAACTAGTGGCCCGAGTGCCAGTGGTCCATGAACATGACCTAATAGGCATCCAGTGTCACACTCTACGTCTATTAGGTATCATGCATATTCTAAGTACAGTGTTTTAATATTTCTACAGTTTATTTTACCGGTATCATGTTTTATTTAAATAAAGCAATCAAGTTCAATCAATATGAGAAAAAGACAATTTATAAAATAAAAACACTCACAAACTGGTCATGGGAGGGTAGCTCTCTTTCCCACGATCACAACGGATCTAGAATCGTCCAAATCGGAGTCCGGATGCTCCTGATATCGCTCGAAAACCAAAACCGATATAAAAGGTTAGATATGTAATAACTGCAAATAGCCAGGGGGCTATTTGTAATTTTTCAGGGGCCCCAAAGTAAATTAAAATCTCATAGGGGTTAAAATGCAATTTTACCTTTAACGGGTCGGGTTTGGGTGTAAACAGGTCGGGTTTGGGTTAAACCCAAAACCCAAAACCCGTTTGGGTTTTTCCACCCAAAGAAGCAACCAGCAGCAGCAGCCGTGCGGCTGCTGCTGCTCTTATGCACTCGCCGCCCGGCCGGCACGACCGCCCGGCCGGTGTGGCCGCCCCACCGGCGCGGCTCTGCTCGGCGCCAGCACCGCTCCGGCGCCCAGGGCCGCCGAACAGCCCTACAGAGAGGAGGAGAGAGAGGGGGTGGAGGGAGGTGGTCTTCGAAGGGCTTGGTCGGGGTTGTCGAAGGTGGGGCAACGGACAGAGTCGCTGGCCGAAGGAAGTGCCGGCGAGGTCGGGGTGGCTGTATGTGAGAAGGGGAGAGGAGATAAGGAGAGTGGGTAGGAGGCGGTCGGAGAGAGGATCGGCCACCGGAGGTGGCCAGCCGGCAAGAGGCACCGGAGGTGGGCCGTCGGCAGGTGGTGGTCGGGTGGAGGCTTAGGAGAAGAGAGGAGAGAAAAGATAGTAGAGAGAGGATGAGAGAGAGGTTTTATAGGGGGGAGAGAGAAATGGTGTTGTCTCCCTAATTAGAAAGAGTGAGAGAAATAGAGAGAGGGAGGAGGGAAAGAGGTTTTAATAGGGGGAGAGAGACGGTAGGAGAGTCAAAGGCGGTGGGGGAGAAGCTTCGTAAAGAAGGAAGGAGAAAAGAAAAGAAAAGAAAAAGAAAGGGTTAACATAAAAATAATATTTTATTATTATAATATTGGCCCAATATTGACCAGCTCCGAACGGTGCCCAAAAATTACAGAAAATAGAGAATATTATCCTGAGACGTAAAATGAAAACGGTTTGAAGAAATTCAATACGATTTGTAAACTAAAAATCTTGGAAGATGTCGCCGGTACCGCGTGACACCGGTTTAACCGGATTTTCGATAAATTCAAAAAAATTCCCAAAAATATCCTAACGTAGATAAGACGATTCTAAGACACAATGTGAAAGCGAATTGTTAAAATATAACTCCGTTTGTGAATTAAAAATCGGAGAGCCGGTTATCAGTGCCGGTCGACGCCGACTACGGAGATTTTCCAAAATAATCCAGAAAAATTTCAGAAACTCCTGAAAAATCTAAAATATTAGAAAATAATATTTGAAACTGAAATCGTCTCAATCTAACTATCAGAAAGGTCAAATCAACAATATACGTCGTATCGCGTACCGATACTGTGATACGTACATCAGGGAGCAGGGGGTTACATTTCTCCCCACCTTACAAAAAATTTCGTCCTCGAAATTTCAAATCAGGTAGGAGGACAAGATTTTCAACCCCAAAGCCCAAATGTTACGGGTCCACGACACGTCCGCTGCGCACTCTGATATCTCTAAGGAACTCGGGATGAAAAAGTATTGGAGTGAACTAACACTAACGGATTGGAAGCAAGAAGATGAAACGAAAGCAAGAAGGAAATCAGATAGTCTAGCTGATAACTATCAGTAAGGAACAGAAAAGAGTCAAGGAATGAATCGTCAATGACATGGTATTCTTGTACTCGTCGCTGGAATCCCAAATTCAGATACATACTAGCTTGAATCTGAATCTGATTGTACTGTTGGTAAGAGCCCGAGTATTGACCCAGGTGTTTACCCACACCAGGTGTGAACCTAAGCTCTGATACCACTATGTAACGCCCCGATCCCGTAGGTACGGAGACGTTATGGCGACGTACATACGTGAGGTGAAAACAACCTCACGCGTACGTTAAGCCTCAGTACAATAAATAATCTCCATCAATACCTGAGTTCCAGCGTGAAATAAGTACAAGAATACCTGCAGAAAGAGGTCAGCGATCATAACAGATATAAAAAATAGGGACAAATAAGATAACAGAAATAAATCACCAAGATACCTATGAAAAGTCCCGATGAGGAATCTCCTATGTGACTCCATGGCACTCTCCGATACTACGGTAACTCGGATCTCCAACCTGGGCATGCAAACCCAGGGTCGTCAGAAAGCGACTGATTGGTAGTGAAAAGTGCATTTTTATCATCATATTTACCATCACATTTTCATATTTATTCATTTAATTCTGCACATTTATTAATAATTTGTAATTTATTGTGTGCATGCCTCGAATTCTTATTTTTATAATAAATAAAGCTTAAAGAGCCCAAAAGCCCAGATCCAAGCCCATATTTGAAGCCCAAGAGTCAAAGTGCAAATATCAGATTGTCAAAGTGCAAATATACAAGGGCTAAAGTTACAATAATGAAGATGAGGGAAGGATAGAATTCTACCCAACCCTAAACTCTTGCAGGATGAGCATAAAAGCCAAAGATGAGAAGGAAATTCGTTTAAAAGAGATTGGGAGAATACAAAATCTAGATAACTTGATTTCTAAGTTATATCCATATCCCAATATGAAGAGCCAGGATCATACTTTTAGAAGCAGGCGCCCACATGGACGGACAAGGTGAGGCCACGCGCCAAAGCGCGTGGCCAGATTCCACAAAAATGCCGCAAATCCGCGGCAAATCCGCGGCACTTTGATCTCATCTGGATACCAGATTTCGTGGGCTACTTCATCCGGGACTCTACTTCCTTCTGCACCTATAAATACCCCCTGCAGTGCAACGTACAGAGTCGTCCAGAGGCGAGCCAAGGGCCAAAAGCTAGGGTTTTAGGTTTTAGGTTAGATTTTCTTTCCTCTGTAAATTTCTATTTTCTTTTTGTAAAAACTGAGAGGAGATGATGTATTCATGGAGGAAGGGATCTACTTGTACTGATGGTGACAGTCGGTGTAAGTTCTATTTTCCACCATTGTTTAATAATCAAATCGAGGTTTGCTTTTTTTTTTTGTATTGTTTTCTTCTTATTTAATCTTGTGTACCTCAGTATTTACTTCCTTCTATTTGTTCTCTAATGTCTTGCCCACCATGAGATCCAACTGCTTCGAGAATACCTAGCCGAAGAAGGAACCTTGACGGCCCATGGCGATGAACAGGTCTTCATAGCTTGTTTTTCATTTCGTAGAGTAGATTAAGAAGGCGGACGATCCCATAAGCCGTGCTTGTACGCCTTCCAAGAAAAGGTAAATCATCGCAACGGTTCAAACGGTAAGCAGACTAAAGAGGTAAGTTTCTTTTCTTTTTTAGATTAAATCCCAACTTCTCCATATTCTTTTCTACCATTCATTGTAAATACCACTGCTAATAATAAAAAGATAATTTTTAGAGTAAAACTTGCTTAACGCTTCCATCGCAGTCCCTCCCTGAGGATCACGACCCGCATAGCCTTGCTACCGCGGATTAGAATGAGAACTTGCACATCTATTCTTAAAACTAAAATACTATATTTTGTGTGCAGGAAATCTCAGTCAACAGCGACCTAGTGAGTGATAAAATGAAGGAGGCAGTAATATATACAATAGTAATACAAGCACGATAATAATATATAATACATAATGTGAAACTAGTGATACCATATAATAAGGATATAATAAGTAGTAGAAATAGATAAACATGTCATCTTTTATTACCATCACTACCTAGCCGGTTATTATCGGGTCATGTCTATAGTCGTGTCCAGTTTATAGAATAAATGTTGTGGTCTAGTGGAGACGTGATAGAAGTGAACATGCAGGTGAGCATATGCAATATGATCACAATACTGTGTTGTGCATCTACAGTAAAGATGTCTGCAAGGTATACAGAAAACGGAATAGATGCAATGCAGAACATGCGTAGTATGCTACCACAGAAAATGCAACATGTACCAGGTAAAGTAACAAGTATACAGGTAACATGCTATCGGATAAATGATCAGGAACAGTAACAAGTACAACTAAACAATAAGTATACATGTATCAGGCAAGTCATGACATTTAGACAATAGTAGCAATCAGTACCACCTGGTATTTGAATCAATCACTTCCAGTGTCCCATACCACTGGCAGTTCATACTGGAGCCCGCACTCCAGTCGAACCCATTCGGACATGGCCTATGGGTACCATTATCCAAACGAGAGAGTGACCAAATAACAAGTGTTCCCGACGTCACTATTGTGTATACTGTTATCTTCTGTTAATTGGAAACTCATGGTCGAGGAGCTCTTATCGGGTGGGTGTATCCGGTGCATACCCGGGACAACGGCCTTAAACAGATCCCTGGCTGCTGAGACCAGGGCCAGCCCGCTAAGGCTGTAACATGTAACGGGATCTCAATGAGCTAACACAATAACAGAAAACTGGAGCTCATGAGTAACAGATGGTAGCCAGCACTACCCCGTCCCCTACAGTGGGACAAACAATGGATCCAAACATCCACCCGACAGGATCTAGTCAACCGTCAAGTCTCCCCCATACCCAAGTTCTCTTTATATCTATCACTATACAGTATAACAAGTACTAGCATGGAACATGGTACATGTAATACGATAACATGACATGAGCTCTGTTGATAGCATGAAACATGATAACGGGAAACGGGAAATAATAGATGTGGAATTTCACACATTGCATATCAACAGCTCTCATGTCCAGTAATGGGAATATCAATCTCAGAACGGGAAATAATCATGTAACGGGAATAACAATATCAGTCACGGAAAACAAGCATATAACAAGAATACGGGGATAACATGGAACAATAAGACATGTAATATGCACGGGGCTCTATATGACAAGAATAGTGAAACCATACATGCATGTGTGGCCGTGATATGTAAACATGCCGTGTATGATGATATGTATGATGATAATAATAATATGAAATGCGGTAGTCCGTGCATGGTTATATCTGTGTACCAGTGGAATATCTATATGTCGCAATAATCCGTGTAATCTATCTATGTCACACTAGTACATGTCATAACAGTGGTCAGTGTATAATGGAATATCATGTCTAGTGAACTACCGTAGCCGTGTAATGATGATACCAGTGCATGAAATAACGGTGTCCTGCATTCCTATCTAGTGATATTCTATCGAGTACCGTGGATCAGTATACAGGTGATGATAGTTATCTAACTGTGATATACTACATGAAATAATAGTGTCCACGAATATGGTGAACTAGTGGCCGAGTGCCAGTGGTCCATGAACATGACCTAACAGGCATCCAGTGTCACACTCTACGTCTATTAGGTATCATGCATATTTTAAGTACAGTGTTGATTACAGTGTTTTAATATTGTCTACAGTTTATTTTACCGGTATCATGTTTTATTTAAATAAAGCAACCAAGTTCAATCAATATGAGAAAAAGACAATTTATAAAATAAAAAACACTCACAAAACTGGTCATGGGAGGGTAGCTCTCTTTCCGACGATCGCAACGGATCCAGAATCGTCCAAATCGGAGTCCGGATGCTCCTGATATCACTCGAAAACCAAAACCGATATAAAAGGTTAGATATGTAATAACTATAAATAGCCAGGGGGCTATTTTAATTTTTCAGGGGCCCCAAAGTAAATTAAAATCTCATAGGGGTTAAAATGCAATTTTACCTTTAACGGGTTGGGTTTGGGTGTAAACGGGTCGGGTTTGGGTTAAACCCAAAACCCGTTTGGGTTTTTCCACCCAAAGAAGCAACCAGCAGCAGCAGCCGTGCGGCTGCTGCTGCCGATCTCATGCGCTCGCCGCCCGGCTGCCGGCCGGCACGACCGCCCGACTGGCGTGGCCGCCCCGCCGGCGCGGCTCTGCTCCGGCGCCGGCGCCGCTCCGGCGCCCAGGGCCGCCGAACAGCCCTACAGAGAGGAGGAGAGAGAGAGGGGGTGGAGGGAGGTGGTCTTCGAAGGGCTTGGTCGGGGTTGTCGAAGGTGGGGCAACGGACAGAGTCGCCGGCCGAAGGAAGCGCCGGCGAGGTCGGGGTGGCTGTATGTGAGAAGGGGAGAGGAGATAAGGAGAGTGGGTAGGAGGCGGTCGGAGAGAGGATCGGCCACCGGAGGTGGCCAGCTGGCAAGAGGCACCGGAGATAAGATGATTCTAAGACACAAGGTGAAAGCGGATTGTTAAAATATAACTCCGTTTGTGAATTAAAATCGGAGAGCCGGTTATCGGTGTCGGTCGACGCCGACTACGGAGATTTTCCAAAATAATCCAGAAAAAATTTCAGAAACTCCTGAAAAATCTAAAATATTAGAAAAAATATTTGAAACTGAAATCGTCTCAATCTAACTATCAGAAAGGTCAAATCAACATTATACGTCGTATCGCGTACCGATACTGTGATACGTACATCAGGGAGCAGGGGGTTACAAGCTGTCTGAGAGTTTGTCTTTTTTTTGAGTGTCAACAAGACCCTTTCAAAGTTTTCATAAATCCGCAATGGGATGCTTCGGATTTCAAAATACTTTAAATACCCTCGGGTGTTTAAAATGGAGAACATTCACCAAGTAGAATTCCCCAAAGAAATTAGAACTTTGACTGAAAATTATTCAGAAGTTAGGAACATGATAAAATCAGTCTGAGTATGAGAACTCACTAGGAACAAAGGGGAGCAGATCTAGGAATCCGTTTGTTCAGAGATAATGTGGACATAACAGGTTAGGAATCGCTAGAAAAGAGGGTTCGCTGTTCAGAGGTGATAAACTAGACATAACAGCGAGAAGAGTCCCTACCGGACTGAAAAGTTAGATCTGGATATCTGTCAGTTCAGAGGTGACAAGATGGACATAGCTGATTAGGAATTACCAGACACGAAGCCTTGTCATTCAGAGGTGACGAACTGGACATAACCGATTAGAAATTATCAAATTTGGAGTGTTTACTGTTCAGAGGTGACAAACTAGACATAACAGTAAACAAAAAGTGGAGACTTGGCTATCTGTCGGTTCAAAGGTGATAAACTGGACATAACCGATTGAGAAGCCACAAGTTTGAAATTTTTAGAGGTGATAATCTAGACATGATGACAAAGAAAGATGAGATTGGATATTCATCGGTTCAGAGGTGACAAACTAGACATGACCGATTAGAAATTACCAAACTCGGAGTGTTTACTATTCAGAGGTGACGAACTGGACATAACAGTAAGCAAAAGGGAGACTTGGCTATCTGTCAGTTTAGAGGTGATGAACTGGACATAACCGATTAAGAAGCCACCAAGCTCGAAATTTTGTCATTCAGAGGTGATAATCTGGACATGATGACAAAATGAAGGTGAATCCGATTTTAGGGACTCATCTATTCAGAGGTGATATACTGGACATGATAGACTAAGGCACACTAAACTCTGAATCCACTGCCAGAGGTAGTTGCATAACTTAGTAGTTAGCCCACGAGGGACTGCAAGGTTGAATTGGATCTGGGCGCCCGTTGGTTCAGAGGTACTATGGACATAACCAACTAAGAGACATCAGGCTCACAATTCGCTATTCAGAGGTAGTCGCATTAACATGACAGTAAGAACTCCTGACCTTGATAGAGGGAAGGAGAATAAAGTTATGGACCTATCTGTTCAGAGGTGGCGAACTGGACATGACAGTCAAAGTACCATAAGAAGAGAGATCTAGGTATCCATCGGTTCGGAGGTAATATGGACATAACTGGTTGGGAATTGCTAGACTCAAAGCCTGCCGTTCAGAGGTGGCGAACTGGACATAACGGCCAAGGAATTGTCCCTACTGGACTGAAAGGTGAGACTTGGTTATCTGTCGGTTCAGAGGTGATAAACTGAACATAACCGATTGAGAAGCCACAAGCTCAGGATTTTTACCGTTCAGAGGTGAGAAGCTGGACATAACGGTATAAGGAATTACCCCATGGGGGAGAAATAGGATTGATTATAAATTCCGTGAGAAATTGATATCTCCTTTGGATATTTTTTGAAAGAAAATTGTCAGAGGTGTATTGTTAACGTGACAACCAAGAAAGTCTATTGGATACTAAGTGGGAAATAATAGACTTTGAAGAGAGTCTACTAGAGATTTGGTGGGGAGCTGAGAAATATGAATCTCATGAAAGATTATATGTCAGAGAACTCCATGGGGATTTGTAAAGCAACTTGTCAGAGGTGTGATGTTAACTTGACAAGGATTCATTTACTGTCAGAGGTGTTTGAACATAACAGTCGTTTGAGTAGACCTATCATTTTTATGAAGAGAATGACAAGCAGAGTTAATTCACTGGGGATGTTGACCAAATTCACAGGGATGTTGGTTTTATCCGCCGGGAGTAGGCTAGAATCCTACTATCCGAGGTTTAATGTTAACATAATAGGTTAGACTCGTCATTTTGCAAGGAATATGAATACCTTTCTATGTGATCTTACCATTCCATGGACGGGAATTGGTAAGTGATTTTAGAGAGGGAATCAAATGGGAACAGGTCCCTTAAGATTTTTAGCAAACCCTCAACTGTCAACGGATTTGATATGCCTTTACCGATTACTGTTTAAGTCAGGCTAGCCATGCTATTTCCCTCAGCATGATGAGTTATTGAGGATTTATATTGGGATTAAGAGCCAATATTTTCCTCTAGCCTTATTCACCGAAGGCTTCAAATCGTGTCACATGAAATGAATATTTCTGTATTCTACTAGTGACCTCTAAAATCTCGCGGGGATTAAAGAGTTAAATCTAAACTTCATGAGAAATTTGTCAGGTAGATCGACATTCCTCGTGGAGTGTCACCTTTTGTTTATCAAGACTCTGATTCTCAGCTGATTTTCGTGTCTAGATATGGAGTACAAACTGCACAGGAAATATATCGAGTAAGTCGAGATTCCTCGTGGAGTTTCACTTTTGTTCGTCATAATCAAGACTTTAATCAAAGATAATTATCGAATCTGAACATGAATGTAGAAACAATAGAAAGGTCCAGCAAGGATGCATCACGAACCTCTTCGACGATTTCGGCTCATTCAAAATCATTGTGAAGCTGAATTGATTTACCGAAAGAAGAATGCAGAGATGGTTGAAATTGATTCCATCTGTGTAAATGGACTCTTGAGGAGATGAAACAGTCAGATGAGTCCGACTTGATGATCAGAGGTGTAATGTAACATGATCATGTATAGTACTTCTTTGATCAGAGGTATAGTATTAACGTGATTATGGATAGAACTTGTCGTCGATTGGCATTAGGAGCGTGTCACCATTTGGATTCGCTAGGTGATAAGCTCCACTCGAGTAGACTGCCTCTACTACGAAATGTTGTCCTCATTTGATTGGTGGAATGACATATTCCAACCCTTGCGCGTTTCCCGACGTCGTTGGTTGTTATGTCTCGTCGGGGTCTGGTTGTACTGTCGCAAGCTATTGTCAGACCTAGTGCCTGTCGGCTATCAAATAGCGGTTGAGACGGTTGTCTCCTCTTCAGAGCTGCTGAGAGGAGTTGCTGGTGCGGTGTCATCTGCTGCGAGAGAGATTGCAAGACTTGCCTTTAGGTTTGGACTGGCTTGAGTCCCATTGTTTTAGCCGTTGATGGGATAAGACCCATGGCTTTTGGAAGTAGAGTTGACTATCTTCATACTCCCTTTCAAGATAGGAGTTAGGCAGTGACCTTTTTATGTTCTGACTTCAGAGTCAAAACCCTGCTTCGATCAGTGCTTGGATTTTGTCTTTAAGGACATTGCACGTGCAAGTAGGATGATGAACCATCCTATGGAAAAGACAATAGTTGGGATCGTTTGTTTGTCCCACTTTGTCTGGGCGTCTAGCCTCTAGTAACTTGAGCTTGTTGCCTTTGTTGAGCAAGTGGAAAAGTATCACCACATGCTCATCTTTGAAGGAGTATTGTCTCTGATACTCTGAAGTCCTGTTGGAGTTACCTTTCTTTGATCGAGTTCCTCCATATCTTCCAATGCTGATGTATCAGAAGATTCAGCCATATCATAACTTTTGTTGTTGATTCCCCACCTTCTTTTGGGGGTCTCAAACTTTTTAGCTAATTTTTCAGCTATCTCGGCTTGTTCAATAAGCTCCTTCCAAGTGTGTGCTTTAACGGCTCCCATGCGAACTTTCACTTGGTCGAAAAAAGTTATGCCTACACGTCTGAAGCAATATAGACAACGGCATACCTGCAGGGCACATGAGAGAAAGGTTGCGGAATCTTAATGTAATCCCGTACAGATTCTCCTCTTTCCTGGATTGCCGAAAGGAGTGTGTCCATGGTCACCTTAGTATCATTCTCGTAGAATCGGGGAGAGGATTCGGGTTTTCAAGTCGAGCCAGGAATTGATGGAGTTTGCAGGGAGACTCCTGAACTAATCAAAAGATACCCCTTGAGGGTGCCAATGAACAGTCTGGCCATGATAGTATCATTACCTACTACATTATCGGTTTACGATCGGAGATAGTAAATGTGCTGATTTGGCGAGCTTTTGCCATCATACGAGTGCAACATTAGTGGCTTGAACTTTGGCGGATATGGAACTGAATCTCATTCTAAGGGGTAAGGATGGACTGCCCTACTTTCTTCAGTTTATCCCTTTGGGCCAGGGATGCGATCTGAGCTTGGATGCCTTTGATCACTTTGGCATTGATTGAAGAGCCCTCCTTTGAATGATCTGTCTTGGGAGGTTCATTGTTGTTGTTCTCCTCATTTACGTGATTACTATCGGTTTGTTATTATTATTCGGTCTGTCAGGAACTGAGCCAATATTTGTTGGATATTGTCCAAGGCTTCTTGCTGGGCCTTGGAAGTCTGCTCCTGTGCCTCCATGAGATGACGGAGATCATCATCATTATTGTTATCAGCCATATTAGCTGATACAAACCTTGCCTGAACAGATCTGATGGTGGCAGAGGAAGTATAGCCGCTGGCTTTTCTTCATCATCGGACCATTGGAATTGGTGTCTCAATGGTTCTGGCAATATAGCTTCTGAGGAAAAAGGTTGTCCATAATTATAGGGTATCGTACCTTGGAAGGCACCCTTTTGTTCGACCAGAACCTGACCTAAGCGGGGCTATAATCGGGCCCTGGAGAACTGAATGAGGGAGTGCGAACGCCCTGTTTCCTTCTTTGAGATCGTAGTAGATCCCTTCCTCTGCCTATCATGTTGACAGAGGCAGCTGCGAGGTGAGGCACCTTCACTGTCTTCTTCTTTCGAGACTTAGGTTTCTCAGAGGTTTGAACCGACAGCTGGTTAAACACCGATTGCTGGCTTGGAGAAGTTGTGGGGATTGGTCCCAAACAATAATGGACGGGATGTGCTGTCACAAGTTGACACCCGCTTGTCCGCACTGGGATGGCGAGATGTGAGCTGTCTCTTCGGAGCAGAGTTTTCACTTGTTGCTCAGATAATCCTGCAAGTTTGCGTTACCTGGGTCCAACTGATCCAACACGGAGACTCGGGGAAACTGGATATTAGCCTGCTTGGGTTGAGAAACTCTGGGCTTAGCCATGAAGACTTTCTTTTAGGCTATAGGTGAAGCTAGGATAGTTTCCCCTGAAAGAGTAGCTTCGCAAGGTGAAGCTACTATTTTAGCTCTGCCTTTGAAGGCGTGCTTAGCTCTATTGCGCGGAGTTCTTTCTGTGAGCGAGACTGAAATAGCCTCGCTGTTAGCACTCAGTGGTGCTTCCTTTTAACTTCGCGGCTAAGGTCTTTAGCCCTTAGTGCTTTGGTTTGTCGCTAGTTGCGAGCCTAGCACTGCTCAATAGTGCTGATGATGTAAGCGGGGCTGTAGCAGCCTCGTTGTTAGCACAAAGGGCTTTAGCCTAGCGTCGCGTGACAAGCGTGGTTTAGCTCTGTGAAGAGCTGAAATAGTCTTGCAGTCAGAGACTATTTTAGCTTCATAGGAAGCTGAATCAAGAGATCTATCTCTAGCCTCTCGTGGGACTACAGCTTTTGCAATCCATATAGCCTTAGGATTGGCTGTTTTAAGTTCACAAGGAACCTTTATAGCTTCGCACACAGTGTTAATATGCTGGCGCGTGGCTATGTTAGTCTCTGCTGAGACTGTGCTAGACTCGCATAGAGTCTGTTTAGTCTAGCCTAAGGTTGTAATAGGCTTGCAGAGAGCCTTATTTGTCTCAACAGAGACTTGCTTCCAAGAGTTAGCCAAAGGGACTCTGGCTACGCTGACCTCCTTGCGCACATATAGGGGGCTTGTGCTACCCCCAGAGAGAAGTTATTCAAACTTCTCTTGGTCAAAGTGAATGACCAGTGTCTCAGCAAAGACCTGAAGGTTGATCGTCGCATTGCGACACTTGATTCTCAGCAGTGGAGAATACAGTCCCCAGCGGAGTCGCCATCTTGTTTTTCATTGATTTGCGAAAAGGAAAAACTTACAAAAAAAAGGTGTCGATGGGCTAAATTACAAGTAATTCTTTGCAGGAAGAAGATTACAAGTAGATATCCTCTGAGATTTCTGAGGAAGTGTGCGGGTAGGAATCTAATCAGCGCGCGATCACTTTATCCCTTGACGATGCGATCGGTCAGATGATCGAACTGCCTCCTAATAGGACTCCTTCTTGCTCGGTTCGGGGAATCGGAGAATAGGGGATCGGTAGAGCCCTCTTGCTGCTTCTCGAGCTGCCTCCGCTTGGGAATTCCTTCTCACCTGGTTCTAAAAATTCCTTGAGAGGGAGAAAGATCTTAGGGTATTAGCACCCTAAATTATCCTTGTAGGATTAGAGAAGTAATTCTCTGAATTCTTAGAAGCGAGAGAGTAGATCTCTTATTGGCTTAAGCTTTGAAGCCACAAAGAAGCTTATGCTTTTCAAAGCCTCTTGGACTTGAATCTTTTCAAGACCCTGATCTTAGCCTTGGAAGCGAGAGAGTAAATCTCTAATCTCCTTTAGCCCCTTTTCTTGTGAGTCTCTGGTAGGCTATTTATAGGGGAACAGGGTATATTCGCCCTGAAAATTTGGAAAACAGATTGAGTCAATCTGTTTGTATCTAGAAAGTAGCCTCGCCGCGAGGTTAGAAATAGCTTATGCGAAGGTAGGGATAGCATATAGCGCTAACCCCTTGATTCGCTCCGCTAAATGAGGGATACTCCCTTGATCTTCTTTAGTTAATTGAGAGATCTCCCTGATCTTCTCACCTGATTGGGAGAGTCAAAAGATCATGACAGGCAACTGCCAAATTTGATTTCAATCAACATGATCTCATCTGGAGATTTGATTAATCAAAATGACTATAAAGGACTCGCAGCGGAGTCGTTGCGTTGAGCTCATAGCGAAGCTGGGAAAAGCTTCTGGCGAAGCTAGAAGAAAGCTCTCAGCGGAGCTAGATAAAACTTGTGGCGAAGCTACCAGTCAACTTTGCGCGCGGCTGCGTGGAGTTTTGAGCGAAGTTAACTTTCTGCGGAGTTAACTGAGCATTCCCAGGCGAAGCTGTAAGTTAGCTCGCAGCGAGACTATGAAGGAGCTTCCTGCGATGCTTAGCAACTTTGGTTTCTCATGCGAGACTTATCTCATGGGTTCGTGCGGAGACTAAGTGTTGAGCTAACTTAGTGTCTCTGGACCTGCTCAGGTCTTCTTCAAAGACAATCTTGGCTTACTATCTGCTTTACTGGATCAGTAGAGTCCAAGTCACTGATTTGTCTCTCGAAGATGGGCAAAAAACTGGTCGTCAGCTTGTCTGTGACTTGTCTTTTGTAAATGCCGACAAGTTAGACGTCGTTCAGACCGGTTGGAAAGCTGTCTGAGAGTTGTCTTTTTTTTTTTTTTAGTGTCAACAAAAATACAACAAAAAAACTTCACCAGCTTACATTATAAAAATATTACCTCACATTAAAATTTCATCAAAATATATAAAATCAGAAAGATTACAAGAACCCCTATTAGTTTGGGAAAATTTTAAAGAAAAATTAAATTCTCTAAACTGTTTTTCTTAGCTCTCCATCTCAGCTTTTAATTCTACATATTTCACGCAGCTCAAACCACATTTATCACCTCAGCTTCTTTTTCTAATTGTCATAGTCATCCATCAAATATAAAATTACAAATTTGGATCTTTGAGTGTGTGGAGATCCTTCCATTCAAAAAACATGCATTTATCTTTCATTAACCTTGGACATTTTCAAAATTTTTGACCCTGGTTGCTCTCGGTCTAAGAGATGCGTAGTGGGCAATTGACTCCACAATAGCACAACTTCACTTCTCTCCAACTGGTCTCATCGCATGAATCCACTTCAAGTTCTGGTGGCCTACCTGAATTTCTTAACACGGAATTTAAAGAGGAAATCATAAATGAAACCGTGAGAGAGGGATTGAAAAGGGGAAAGAGAGAGATTGAAAAAAACCCTAATTTTTTAGGGCTTGAGGAAAAAAATTAAGCATAAGGAAAAAAGTTTGATCTGGTGAGGGGAAATAAATAGGGTCAAGTGAAGGTTGTTGAGGTTAGTTTGGTCTATTAATTGACACGTGAGATGCACATGTTGTACATATTTAACATCCCCGTTACAAAAGATATGAAGTGCAAGGTTATTAAAGTTAGAGATAGCACCGTGCTTCAAAAAAGACACCAGGTATTTTCTTAAAAGGACCACAAAACCACAAAGTACGTGGTATTTTGGTGCAATTTCCCCCTGCAACAACGTTTTTTAAAGAGGGAGATTGATAGCTTAAGTCTCTAAAGTAACCGATTGAACCTCCACATAAATAGTTTATCTGATGATTTATTCCTCATTCAAACTAATGTATGTTATTTCAAAAAGTTACTAAGAGAATTATAACTCTAAAATTAAGTTTATTAAGATAGAGAGGGGGAACTCATTTATAAATAGGCTTGAAATTTATACTAATTACGTTCTTTTAGACCTGTGCACCACTGTAGTGGATACGCGAGATATATTTGTTAAGATCAAATGCAGCCAATATGTAGCTAGTGTTGTGCAGCTACTATTTTGAACTCCAAACTAATTTTGTTCCAACTCTAGCACTTTTGTAACGAAGTTGAAAGCGTTTTGTTCTTTCTAGATTCCCTTAATAGCAACATAAAAGTGTCACCCTTTCCTCTTGCTACACTACATTCAAACTAAAATTTGTTTTACCCACTTATTGTACAGTTCAGGATGGGAATATTTCACTATGTCCTACAATTGCAGTTGACATTTTTCACCAGAGAACCATGAACAAATTCTCCTCAAAGAAAACTACCACTACATGCTGGCCAAAATTTTTTATACGTCTGTTATCCAAAACACTGAATCCTGAAAACCTGGAGCAATTGGATAAACTCGGTTACGCAACATTCTAAAATGCAATGATCACATAAACCATCCAGTAAACTTCAAAAACATTACATAGCTCCAGCTCATAAGCATCCGGTCAACTCCCACACACGTTCCAAAATGTCTCGAGTGCTAAACAATCACCCCCAAATATATTCTTAAATACATTTACATTACACGTACATTCACAAATCCATCACAAATTCAGAAAAGAATCTATCACAAACCCATTCACAATGCTTTCTTTGGAAAACTCCTATAAACCAACTATTAAAAATGCGTGATGCTTGTCTTAGCTGGGAATGTGCTGGTTGAGGCTGACGCTTCCATGGCTTCTACAAAAGAGCTGGCACTCTGCAGGCAACTCAAGTCCTGACTATGTGTCACACCATTTCAACTGTAGACCAATATAAAGGCCTAACAGACTGATACTCTCTATTCAACTGGTGGTACTCTTGCCTGCAGCATTTTCACAAACTACTTTAAAGCATTGAATGGAAGAGAGACTTTGAGAAACATATCTGCATCACAGCCATTATCTGCAAAGAACAACTCCAATTCAAAATTAAAAACATTTTGATATCAACTAAGAAATTGTCACTCATCAACACCCTCAATGAGAATGTCACCATAAGAAGTTATGGGCTCCAAGAATTCGCTGCTTCTATATTCGTGTGTGGGATATGCATGGAAGTTGGAAAGTAGGCATACACCTTCTTGATATTGCATTTTGTAGCTAATGTCTAGAAGATATATGCACTGTACTAAGGCTGATGCCATTGACAAGTGAAGATGAATCTTGACCTCACCCAACACAGACACAAATATACTTTGTAACTTTATGCGTTTGGTTGGGTCGGGGTATGTAGAGAGAAGATCAAAATCTAAATAATAGAGTTTTTTAAAAACTTTTGCTGGAGGGAGGGAGAGGGGGGGAGAGAGCGAGGAGATTGATGTTGCAGAAAAACAAGAAGCAAGCAGGGCATCATCAAAACGGGGTCAACCGTTGCAAACATGTGCATGTGGGCAACGTCGGTCGACCGCGCCCATTACAGAGAGTGGTGGATGCCAGTCGGTCGACCGCCCGATCGACCGTCCCCCACTAACACAGAGTGGGGGATGCCAGTCGGTCGACTGCCCCCGGTCGACCGGCAGTCGGGTTCTGCAGCTGCTATGAACCGAACCGATTGTGATTTTTGTCTCACTCTTGGCTATATAAAGAGGAGTTGTAACCCATTTTTTGTATCTTGTTGGGTAAATTCTGAGAGAGAACACTCTGTAATCCTCTTATATGCTTATTAATCATCAATAGATCTCTTTCTTAACCCCGGGGACGTAGGCGATCTTACTAAATCTCATTGAATGTTGCGTATCTGCATCTTAGCTGGTTGTTTGTGATTAGGATTTGTTCTTGACCATCTCTAAGTTCCTACAAGTGGTATCAGAGCTCTAGGTAATGCTTGAGCTTTGTTTGGTGGAGTGGATCTTGATTGAAAGCGTGGATCTTGTAGATCTAAGACTTTGGTGGGATAAAAATCAGATTTTATCATAATGGATCTCATCTTCAATCTTTTGGAGGAGATATCAATTAGAAACTCTTCTTAGGATTTTAATGGAGGTAAAAATTTGAACTTTATCATTCATAGTTTTATTCCATAGTTGTTCCTCTTAGTCTGGCTAAGAATATTAGAGAAGATGACCGAAGAAATATCCAATGGGAGTAGTTCTTTGTTGTAAAAAAACATACAAAATGTTCATCACTTGAAAATTGATGTGGTAAAGTTGATGATGGAACAAACAATTTTGAATTGTGGAGATGTGAGGTATTGGATGAGTTAAATGCGCAGAATTTGGAGAATACTTTTGAGCTTCAAAAGAGAACGGCAGAAGTAGATGAGAAAGTTCGAAGAAGATGAATAGGATGACGTGTGGCGTCATTAGATATTGTTTGACGTAGGATCTAAAGTATTATGGATGAATGAGACTTCTGTAAGAAGATTTGGGAGACTCACGAGAGCAAGTACTTGATGAAGAGCGTCGAGAACTACTTGCTTTGAAGAAGAGAGTTTATCATTTTCAGTTTAAGAGAGAAATCTCCATTAGTGATCAAATCAACAACTACACGAAGCTTCTCGCGAATTTGGTAAATTTGGATGTAGTGATCGAGGATGAAGACAAATCGTTAATATTATTGAGTTCTCTCCCGATAAAGGATACGAGACCTTTGTGCTTATATTGATCAATGGAAGAACATCCCTTAGCTATCGTGAAGTGACCACTGCTCTTGTGAACCTTGAATTGAGGAGGAAAGATAAAAAGTGCGCTTCCAGTAACACATTACAGCGAGAGGAAGTACTCCAAACCAAAGAAGAGGAAATCAGCATAGATCCAATTGGAAGCCCATTATTGGTAATCACAAATTAGAAAAGAATCAGTGTCCTTTCTGTATAAGAAGACACTGGAAGACTGATGTCCAAGGCTCAATAACAAAGAGTCACACTTAAAGGCCAATGTCATGAAGTCAGATGGTAATGATTCTGACTCTTCTTACTTCACTTTCTATTATATCAAGTTGTCATTCAGATGCGTCTAAGTGGATATTGGATACGGGCTCAGAGAGTTGTTTGCTAGTTTTGAGAAGCTGGATGGCAGTGTGATATCCTTGGGAAATGATCACACATGTTGGTTGGCTGGTAAGAGTATTATCGTATCAAGATGTATGATGGGACAATGAAAGAGTTAAAGGATATGAGATATACTTCTCGTATGATGAAAAACTTGATGTCAGCCGGAGCTTTAAAAGCAGAAGAAAGCCAATTCCAGCTCGAAGACTGATTCCATGTGACTCTTGGAGAATGCGTTCTCTAGATATCTAGTGGCTCATTGGTTGTTCTGAAAGGCATTGGATGCAATAACGTGTGCTACTTGATGAACAAAGTAGTTACTGAAATGGCGTCTTCAAAAAAGTTGATGACGATTCTACCAGAATATGGCATAGAGGGCTCGAATAAATTGGCTTGAAGTCAGATCAAGCATTGGAAGGTGCATCGACCTACAAGTTGGAATCAGTGACATTTATGTTCTGGACAAGAAGGTGAAATTGGCACCGTTCTCACCATTCACATGGTCTTCTAGAGTTGATTCACGTGAATGTTTGGGTCCTACCAAGACTGCATTACTTGGAGGTCATGGTACTGCTCTATTGTAGATGATTATTTTAGGTATTGTTAAATACACCTTATGAGATAAAGAGTTGAAGTCTTAGAATTGTTGGTAAAGTAAAAGAAACTGATGGAGAATTAGACAGATAAAAAGATCAAGGTGCTTCGATATGATCATGTTGAAAAGAGTACGGGGATTCTTTCCTGCAATTCGGTTAGAATAATGGTATTGTGACCACTTCACAAATGGAAAAGTTGGTATAGCCAAGAGATGAATCGTGCCTTACTAGAGAAGATTTGGTATTTGTTTTCTGATGCATCATTAGACAAATCGTTTTAAGTTAAGGCAATTATATGCTAGTCTCTTAAATAGGCTACCAACAACTGTGATTGGAGGAAAGACTCTGTGGATATTTGGTCAGGTGGAGCTGCTTGTGACCATGGCTTGCTTAGAGTATTTGGTTATCTGGCCTATGTTGAAGTCAAGAAAGACATGTTGGACTCTAAAGCGAACAAGTTGATATTTTAGGACACAGAAGACTTGACAGGTTACAAGTTTTGGGATCTAAAAAACAAAGAGTTGTCTCGAGTAAACATGTCATATTGGATGAGGCTTTGATAGTGAAGCCTACCATTTCCCAGCAAGTTGAGACAATAAAAACCAAGTTGGTGTTATCTAGCAGGTGGAGAGTGATGCTACTCTACATTCTTCAGTTGGTTCAGTATCGTCTGAGATTCCATCGGTTGTGACACCGGGTGGAAATCGTGTAGCCGATATGGATATTGAACATGTTGATAAAATTATTTCTGTTGCAACTAGTGGAACTAAAAGGAATCCACGAAAGTGGGTTGTGAAGAAGCATGGATCTCACGTTGGTGAGCTAGATCAAAAGCTCAATTTGACGATCGTTGTTCTCCACGACGATCATAGGCCATTTGACTCAGTCTAGTGGGTTTTTAGAACTGCAAAGAAAGTTGGTTGAGCTCGGTGAAGCTCATTTAGATGAACTACAAGAGGCTTGATCTCTTGGGTAGGGGTACGTAGGCAGTCGTAATGAAGAAGCAGCACGTTTGGTGATGCAGTCGGTATGAAGCTATTGGGCTCTCGAGAATTGGTAGCGGTGAGCTTCAATTTGGACTTCAGTAGGTGAAGAGTTGTGATCTTGATGAGCATTTGATCTTTCGGTGAAAAAATAGTTGAGCTTGCATAAGAGGGGCATGCATCCAGTTTGCTGAGTTGACAGTTATTTGTGTGTTCTACTCAGATTTGGTTGAACCGTCTTGAAGACATTTAGATTGGTATTCTACTCAGTAGTTGAGTCATTGTTGGCTCATGTTGGGTTCTTCTTTAGATCATTTGGAATGGTATTTCATTTCAGTTGCTGAGTTGAAGACATGTTCGTTGGTCGGCTCATATTGTGTTGTTTCTCTTCAGTGAAGCGTTGAGAAGATATGTATGGTGCATTCTGTTTGGTTTAGCTGAGCTGAAAAATTTGGCATCGTTACAATTGATATTGGAGTTTAGAGAGAGTTGCCTGAGGGGATGACAAACCCAATTTGGATTGATTTCGGATCAATCATTTGGATTTGTTGTGATCGTTTGAAATTAATTGTAACTTTGCATTTGGGATTCATCAGAATCGTATGGTGAGTCAACATCCGCGTGTGTTAATCTTGGAGCGGAGATCGTGTGTCGATCTCGTGGCAGAGATCATGTGTCGATCTCAGAGCGACGTTGGATTCATTGGTATTCGACTCAAATTTAAGAAAATCTTTACCAAAGTGGAGAACTGTAGAGAGGATTAAAATCTAGATGATAAGAGTTTTTTAACTCTTGTTGGAGAGAGAGGAGATTGATGTTGCAGAAAAAGAGAAGAAGCAAGCATGGCATCAAAATGGTTGACCCCCGGTCGATCATTGTGCAAACATGTGCATGTTAGGGAATGTCAGTCGACCGCCCCCACTAACAGAGAGTGGGGGATGCCAGTCGTGATCGATCGCCCGTGGGTACCGCCAACACTAATAGAAGGTGGGAGACGTTGGTCGGTCGACCGCCCCCGATCGACCGCTCCCACAACAAAGAGTGGGTGCTTGCACAGGTCAACCGCCCGGGTTCTGCAGCTACGTGGACCGAACCCATTATGTTTTTTCCCCCTTCATTCTTGGCTATATATAGAAGAGTTGTAACCCATTTTGGGTATCTTGCGGAGTGAGTTCTT